>JARHVA010011364.1:0-65922 GCA_037957365.1 Torreya grandis | reverse complement strand
CTCTGGTATATTTAGGGATATGGGGTGATGGACTATCAATCCTTATGAAATGGAGAAACCCTTGTTCTCCATATTTATAATAACCCTTGGGGGTAAATGTGTTAGTGGGAACATGGTGTTTAGCTGACCCAAAAGACCCTATTATTAGTGGGAATTTCCTATTTATCTAATACTCCAAAAAAAGGGTCTTAGACTCATGTATTCTCCCTTATGTGTTGGATAGTATGTGAATCATGAAATATGTGGAAAGATAGTAAAACAATAACCTATCTTATAACTTAGTAAATCTATCTCTTGGGATGTTCCTTTATCACTTTAAATGTATACATGTGTCGTACCTATGACTAATATGGAAATAGGGAAGCATTATTCAATCTAATTCTTGATAGAGTGATTTTGATAAGTTGCCTTGGTCTCTTTGGTCTTTTTCTAGGTCTTTTCTACGTGAAGAATGAATGAGGGTTGATCTTGTATTTATATCAATCCCTTTGGAGTAATATCTCATATTAAAGAACTTAGGTTGATCATTAAGATATGTTTCATTTATAAATTAGATGAATTTAAGGCACTAGCCACTTGCATTAGGTCAAGACACTAACATTGATGCTAATGTCTATCCTAGACATTAGTGTCTAGGGAGCAAAGAAATAGGTACATACTCAAAAACTTAAAGAGGTGGAAGATAAGTACAATTTAAGCATTTCGGGGCAAGATAGAGGGTTTTTTTCATAAACATAAGACTAGTTAGACTAAGAGATATAGGCCAAGGGTTATGAAATAGAGAAGATATGAGACTTGCATAAGTGGAAAAGGTCCAAAATTGGGAGGAACAAGCAAGGTTTGAGTTTGCTAGGTGTACAAAATTACAATGTTATATAATCATAAAATAGTGTCTACATTTCCCCCATTTAATATAATAATGAATTTGCTAGTTTTAAAGGAAAGGAATGTGTACCTAGGTGTGTATACACACCTTGTCTTTACTTGTGCCTAGCCTAAGTTATTTACTAATGATTGAATTATAACCAAGAGTAATGTTTCAATGTATAATTATGCATATAATTTGGAATTTTGAAAGTACTTGAAATAGATTGAAATTGAAAATAACAAGTTTTAAGCTTACATCTATGTGTCAATGTAGTTTCCTTGCCTATTGGAAAGTTTATTTGAAAAATATATATCAATGTAAGGATGTGAAACTGAGAGTAGGATAAATTTAGATAATTATATAAAGTTCATATATCTAAGGAGAGAGAGAGAGAGAGAGAGAGAGAGAGAGAGAGAGAGAGAGAGAGAGAGAGAGAGAGAGAGAGAGAGAGAGAGGAGAGAGAGAGAGAGAGAGAGAGAGAGAGAGAGAGAGAGAGAGAGAGAGAGAGAGAGAGAGAGAGAGAGAGAGAGAGAGAGAGAGAGAGAGAGAGAGTGAGAGAGAGTTGAGAGAGAGAGAGAGAGAGAGAGAGAGAGAGAGAGAGAGAGAGAGAGTCACATGCTTAAAAACCTTGGATCAAAGGTGAGTTGTCACATGGGTAGTTGATATTATCTCAACCATGTAACCTAATGATACTTATAACCTGGGTGAAGTTGGATGATATAATCAATTTTGACCTGAATCTTGGAAAAGATTGAGTGATTTTATCACCTCAATCATGCCAAAAAAGTGAACCAAATAATTGTAGTAAAATTGGCTCAATAAATTATGTAAAAGCTCACGAGGTATCATCATAAAAATGTTTGTGATGTGGTAAAAAATCCATAAAAAGACTTTTGGAATCTAAAACTAACTTGTATTTTATAATATTAGGTACACATTGTATAGCATATGCATCTTAGATATGTCTCATGTTGAAACTATGTATAACAAATGGTACCAATTTATAGAATTCTACCTTAACTATGAATCTAAATCATATAACTGTGCAGTTTGGTCAATTTGGAATAAATGTGTAAGTGTGGAGAATATGCTTCCACAACATGACCTAACTATATATGTATAAAATATGAAAAATTATATAAGTATCAATGTGGAGACCATATTTCTATTAGAGTATGTATTTATCATGTTTTCTAGTCTATTAGCTAGTTATTTCTTCTTTTCCTTAGTTTGTCCTATGTGATGATTTATCCCACATTACTTAGTTAGGCTAGTTTCTAGTTTTGCCTTAACTAATTATGCAGGGTATTCTTATTATACTATCATCTCATTTTCTAAATAATCATCTGACTTTCCTTATTTTTCATCTCATTTGTTTGAAACTTAATGTGTGATGTTATTATTTCTATGCAAATCTTTATATTGTTAGGTTGGAATGTTTTTACCATTCCTAACATGATACCAAATCTCTGAGGTGTTGCAATAATCCATATTGATACATTTTTTAGATACTTTCTTTGCCAAAGCTTCCACATCCCTTACCGGACATCCTTAGCCCTTTATTCCTCTTTTAGATGGGTTCCATTCCATTTTTAAAGAGGCATTAAAAGTTTGACATGCTATGTTAAAATTTAAGGTATTTCACTTTGAGGAGAGGAAGGAGATCAATGGAGTTTTTCATTCTTTATCTTTTCTAAAATTAGGGTGGAAGAAGTTTTGGATAAATGCACCCCTTTTTATATAACTGTATCTTTTTTTATCTACCTAGACACTTAAGTGTTTGGAGGAGAAGTGTTTTTTCTGGAGTGATATAGTAAATAAATTAGTTTTTATAGGGGAAGTGGTGGATTGTAGCATTTTTATTATCTTCAATCTGATTTCTACATTCTACAAACCTAGAACTATACATTTTATCTAAGGAGCTTGAAGTTGGGTATTGGAGAAGAGGAAGATACTACATGGTGGTTTTAAGGAAATTTGAAAGGTGTTGTAACATGGAAGAAAGAGGAGGAGATATTAAGGCATTAGAGAAGAGTTAAAACCTCTTTTTTGGTTTGCATATTCCTTCTTACCAGGCACCATTATTTTAATTTATGTATTGGTATCAGAATACATATAGATTTGGGATATGCATAGTTCTAGAGGTGGTGTGGAGTGCTTGGAGGAAGGAGGAATTGGATTTTTGATCTTGAACTGCATGAAAACTTATGGAAGGATGGTTTTTTTTGTCTTTTTTTGTGACATCCTTCTTTATGATAGATCTGGAAAAAACGCATTAGTAGCCATCTACTAGGTGGTATCCTATATCTCCACTCACACCCAACTTCCTTGGTATCCAAGAGGTGAAATACAATAGTAATACACCATTTATCCCCTTAAAAATAGTTGAATATTTCATTATTTTCTTTATTAAACTGTATGTTTGCCTCAAAAGTGAAGCCAATTTTGATTATGCACATTGAGGTCAATGGAAGGTATTTTTCACTTTGGATTGATCAAGAATGTTCATGATTCTATTATGGTTCCAGTGAGTGGTTGGAAGCCTACCTTTAATTCTATTTTGGTTACTAAAATTAGTTTTTAGTGTAATTTTTATTTTTTTGATCCATTCACAAGAATTCATAAAGCATATAACTTTTGAACAATAACTCAAAATTGAGTTCTATTTTTTTTTAAAGTGTATGGTTTTTAATTATTTATCCATTGGTGTCAGTAATTTGTAAAAAAATCACTACTTTTATAAGGTGCCAAATTGGAGGGGGTCCTTAATACAATGTTTTGGGGTTGTCTTAATGCCAATTTATGTACCCATTTGCATGCTTTTTACTCTTTGGTGATTAAATTGTATGGCTTCTACTTTTGATATTAATCATTATGATCCTTAGACTACACAAAATTACCATACATGGAGACCTAGAATGAAAATAATCATAAAACACAAATGATTATGGACCCTAATGAATGAAACTCAACCACAGTTCATAAGAGTGTTTAAAAAATTTCAACACCAATGTAAGTTTGAAGAGTGTATGTGTTTGATAGGGACTTATTTGAGTCATAGTTTGTTGTTTCATTTAGATGGGTGTGATACTCCATTCAAAATGTGGGTTAAACTAAAGGGTTTTTTTGGGAACGTATATCACATGATAGACATGGAACTTGAAGTAGAGCTTAATTCACTCAATCCATATGAATTTTCCTCTATTTTAGTCTACTTCCCTAAGTTCAATAATTTGTTGACATAATTTAAGGGGAGTGGATGAGATAATAATGATGAAGAGTGTGTGTACTTGATTTTTTCCAATTTAAGTGGTCCATTCAAAATCTTTTCTTCTACCTTTTTATCTAGCATGGATGCCTTAGGTTCCACATTAAAAATTCATGATTTAGAGTTGTTTTGTGAGAGATTTACTAGGGATGAATCTAAATTGTCTCACCTTGAATATTCCACCTCTCAAAACATATTAGTAACATCATATTCTAAGAACAAGGTAAAAATAAAGGGTAAGAAGAAGAACACTCCTCCCTCTCAAAGTAAACCTAAGCCCAACACCAACACATCTAAACTCAAATCATCTTCTAAATCCAAGAATAAGTCTAACATATCATGCTCCTATTGTGGGGGGACTAGTCATGAAGGGTATAGTGTTTTAAAGAATGCAATCCCTACAGGATGTTGTTAGGAAACACAAGAATTCTATCACCACTTATCCATCTCATGAGCATGGGAAAGCACTTAATGTTGTTAGGAAACCATAGTTACCTATTTTAGATATTTGGATTCTAGATTTTGGTGCTTCACACCATATGATTTCTTCTAAGGAGTTCTTTGTATTTATTGGTTTGAGTTCTACTTCCAACATTGATGTTGGATATTCTTCCTTTATTTATATTAATATAAAGGGTAACACATAACTAGATGGTGGTTGCATAAATGATGCATTATATTTTACAAACATCACCACCAATCTTATTTTAGTTTATCAAATTTTCTATTTTATTCAGTATAAGATAATGACTTTCACACCACAGGGTGCTAAATTTTGAGCTTTGTTATAGCCACACACACTTATTGCATAGGGTTTTATTTATCATAGTTCTATACTCAATTAATTTTAGGGTTTTGATGATACTCCTACTCTAGGGACATGTTTGGTTTCTCATGTAGATTTTAAGAGTAGGATTTGGCATGAGAGATTTGGACATCTCAATTATAGATATTTGAAGGAGTTGAGTACTCATAGTATGGTAGATGGTCTTCCTATAGGTTCATATCTTGGTAGAGTTTGCCCTAGTTGTGTATTAGGGAAATGTTGACTAATTTGACCTCTTAGTGAAATAAATCAACCGCCCATGTAAGTTAAAACTTCCATGGGGCCCTCTAGGCCCTAAAATGTGTAGTATGATCTTAATAAGGTCAAACATTATGTTTTCATCCTTGTCAAATTTGTATAGTTTGTCTTATGTCATTTTAAGGTCACATTTTAGGTCATTTAATGAACTTGTATGATTTTATCAAGAGGACAAGTGTGTAAAGCTATTATTCAATGTCTAATATGTTAGATTTGGTAAAATAAGTAGTTTTGTAACTAACACTTGTAGGTTCAAACATTGGAAACAAGGAGACAACTACAAAAAGAGGGAGTTTTTGAACTTGTATAGACTAAAAGACAATTTTTGCATCTGATAAAGCTTCATCAGTGTCTATTAAACTCCCCACAAGTTATTTCTATGCTTGAGAATATTTAACAAGTCTAAACATGGTGAAAACAAGTTTGTTTCTCTATTCACTCTCTTATGCAAGTCAAACAAGACCAACCTATTTTCTACAGGTACGGATTGGAGGGGAAGAGTTGATAAGAATGCATTTGAGGGATTAAATTGGTCTTTGTGAGATTTAACTCTAGGAAATATTTTTGAAATTGATGGATTATACTTTATGAATCATCTTTAAGATTGTTACTACCTCCAAATTATCTTCACATTCCCATCACCTATAGGTTTTCTCATTTATTTATATAATCCAATGTTTCCAAGTGTTGAAAGCATTATTTTAGGGTATGTTATTCATCCTCAAATGCTTTTAAAAGTTGTATTACACATGTGGATATGGATATGAAAGTAGAACCACTCTCCTTATGTTAGAAGTGAAAATATAGTGGTATGTAGAGCATGTTTCCATAGTGGTAGTTTTTATCTTTTGTAGATGGTTTTAGATCAAGGTGATATGTCAGTATTTCACATCCCAAACCATGAAAGTGAGTTTATCCATGGAAAGTTTTCATTTAAGTCTTGGAGGTTGATTGATATGGGATTATCAAAACCATGAATAAATAATGAACAAAACTCTTCAATACATAGTCACCTACAGTCATATGCAAGCATGCATAGATAAAGGACTATTCAAAACCCCAAGAGACTAGGTGCATTCATTCCATGACTTGAATGGATGTTATCAAATCATACATGGATCATGATTTTAACCTTATATTAATTAAAAACCCTTGAAATCAATATGAGAAAGAAAATTTATTTAAGGGAAATATTACATTATCTTCTCCAAAATATATTTGTGCTCTAGATGGTGTCATATGTTGGTGGAATCTAGTGAGGTTTGTGTAAGTCTAATCATTCTAGTCTTACAATCTAGATAGATATGTCAATTATCAACATAAAGGGAAGTCCTTAATTCAATACAAGATACTGATAGTTTGACCTCCAATTTAGTTAGGTTTCTACTAAAAACACTTAGTAAAACATAGTGGTAAAAGGCTACATGAACCTATGACAACACAACTTGCAAATGACCTATGGCATATTAATGGAAATGATGTGAGAATATGATGTAAAAACATGAGATGGGTTCACTCACATGAGGATGGTATAATATAAATATGTGTGAACAAGTAATATAAGGATATTTAGGCATATGACCACCTACAAGAATCTCATGATAGTACACTAAGCCTATAACTTGAAATACAGCTAGTGCACTATAGTATGGAGAATGGTGCATAGTCTGCATGCATGAGATAAGTTTATTTAGGTGAAAAGATGCATTATTTACATAAGATAAATCAATATGATTTGAACATATTTCTCATACCTATATAAAACCAATAGGAAAATTTCAAACTCCTTCCTTAATGGGCACCTACAAGTGACACAGTCAGACTCATATTGTAGACTAAGTCCTAGCTCATGAAAGATGCAAGTTTAGTGAAGTTTTCAAAGATATAGTTTAGGAAATCATATTAAATAAGTATTTAAGGTTTATTACATCACATTATGTGTGATTCTCATAAATAAAGGAATAGGGTTTTAACCCTACACTCAACCTACCTAAATATTGCACACAATCACATATACAAAAATTAGACTTGAGGATTTTGAGGTGTAAAAGGTGTTATAAACATAGATAAGCATTGAAATTTTATGTAGAGTGTCTTCATGACTTAATAAAAATATCCATAACTTTATTTGCGTTAGATGAATATGGGATATGCCCTCTATTCTATCTTAGATAAAGGGCACTCTAGAGGTAGTTTAACATGCATGTAGAGTATATGAATGAGCAAGGATGAATGGGTAGATCATTGATCACATTTTTTAATGATATTTAGGGTTTATATTAATATTAATTAGTCATTAATAGGCCCTAAATTCATTAGATCACCTATAGGAGGTCAAATATGTAGTTCAACATAGTTAGGCCATTTAGGTCTAGAACTAGCCATGAGCACTAATGATGATTGAATTCATTTATATGACTACATGACCTTTCTAGGATATAATATAACATTTAGGGAAAATTTTAATACATGGTAGAAATATAAATTTATAGATAACAACTCCATATTGGTTATTTTGACCTAAATCTCTCTGAGGGTACTTAGATTACATAAAAAAGCTTGAGAGGCTAAATTATTATTCTCACACCTATACAGAGGGATTTCATGGTTCCCCAAGGAGTTGGGAATAGTTTAATTGGGTCCCTAAATTTATTTAAGTAGAATTGGTTTGAATTTTTAGCATCAAGATTTTATGAACTATTGTTAATAATCTAAATAACTAGAAACCCTCCTAAAACCTTCATTTAGACCTGATGGTGAAGACATTAATTAATTTTCATTATAATGTGTTAAAATTATTAGGAAAGTGTTTTAAAATTTTCTATAACTCTCCCAAGATCCATGATACACATTTTATCTGTACTGTATTCTGTATGGATAGACCTAATATCGGTTTTTTTTCATGTTTTGATTGATTATATAGGTACAAAGGAGAATTATTGGGTGAGAATAATTATAAGATGTATATGGTGACTTTTTTAACCCATAATATTAAAATATCATCACAATAAATCATGAAAACATCTCTTATAGCACATTCATCATAGGTAGTCTGAGTGAGATAGTGAGAAGGCAAGGTGACTATCCAAGATTGGAAGTGAAAAGTATGTTTGGATTTCATGAAGTTTTATTTGATAGAATAGAGTGAAAATATGTATTAAAAATTTGTCGTAAAACCTCTTAAATACATATCCATGAAAAAATATAGGCCATCCAGATAACAAGTGTGAAGACAAGCTAAGGAAGTCTAATGAGTGACTGCTATAAAGTGAACACAAGTGTCAAGGAGTAAACTATTAGTTAGGGAAGTGTATGAGGGATGTTACAACTTGTTTTAAATATTATCATGATATATAACATGTTTCAAATACTAATATATGAGTTTCAAGTAGTCAATTAAAGTCCTCACCATCAAGATAGTTTCAAAGAGGAAGGTGAAGATCCCCTATTCCAATTCAAAGGAGAATGATGCATCTATGATAGACACTTGTCCAAGATCACTTATTGGCTTATTTTACACCTCATTATCTTTATTTTTAGCTATTTTTTTTTAGATTGACACTTGGCTTGGTGACATTTGAACTTTAATTCTTATCTCTCTTTTCCTTTGCTCTATAAATGCAAGCTTTTTTAGCAATTGTATCTAGTACACACCTAGTATGGCAAATCCCTACTGGTTTGGTAACCTATTTTATCCTTTGAATAAAATTATGAAGTTGATTTATTATCTACACATCTTTACTAAGTATTTAAATTGGTTTATTTTAATGACAAGTGATGAATATTGTTTCTCCTTGCTTTCATTCTGCCCTTATATACATTATGTGAGTGGCATCTCTTCTATCAAGTTTCATAAAGTGTATTGTTTGATAAGGTGTACTTGAAGTGTGAGAGGGAATATTAGTGTCTATTATTATACCTTATTTTCATCCACATATGGTTATGCATATAAATTTTCCTCTATGAGAAACACTTATGATAGAAGGTACTTGAGTTGAGTTAGTTTTAGCAGCTTTCTCTCTTAGTGTATATGCAAGTGTGTTTGTGGACTAATATTTTGGTGTATCACTTCACCAGTATAGGTTTAAATTGTATTTTTTTCTTCCTTCTTCCATTTTCACCTCACTATTATAGGTTTAGTTTGTGAGTTTAAGAGATAAATCTAAGGAGCTAGCTATTTAACCTAGAGGTTTACCTATGCTATAGGCAACCCATAGGCCAAGAAGTAATCCCATGTTGTCCAAATATGAGAGAGGATTGAACACCCTATCCTAGGGTGAAATATTTGGATAAATTTTTTTTGGCATGATTTATGGGATCAAGGTTGAAAATATTAGAAGAATTATTGGTGTGTTCTCCCTACTATCAGCTTTTTGAAGCATGTAAACAAACACCAATGGTGAATCCAAAGTGAAAGCATCTAGTTGTGAATAGTATATGTACCTATTTTAAAATATTTTGATCAATTTTTATATTTATTTTGACTAATTAATCTACTATGGATGGTTACATTGAGATATTTTAATATGTACCTCCCTATCAAAGTTGTTATCCATCATATGGTCAACCCATTCCTCCTCCATATAATCATGAAGTTGTTGAAGAGTATTGTGAAGAATCCTATCAATAAGGATATAAAAGAGATAAAATAAAATTTATAAAAGAGGAAATAAAATATCTCAATATGCAATTGATCTAAGAATAAATCCAAGCTCTCAAGAGGTAGATTCTTAAAAGTATTCCTCCCCAATAACCCTATCCATCCTATCAAACTCCTCTACAACCTCCTCAAAGTCAATACCAAGACTCATATCCTCATCCTTATACAATTACAGCTCAATATAAGTCATTTTAAATAATAATTCTTGAGTTTATAAACTTATAAAGGTTGATGAAGAAATGGAATCAAGAGTTTGTTGTGATACATAGTCATTCCATAGAGAAAATGAGAAAAGTAGTTCATTTCCTTTTGAGTAAATGGAGATTGGTTGAGGAAGAAGCTACATAAATCATTATTGAAGTATTTCATGAGATGAAATGTTATATATAATGGTGGTTTGATATAATTTAAAGGTGAGAAAACCAAGAACCTGAGAAGCAACTTGCAGAGATTGAAAGGCCTCATAAGAGCTATAGAGAAAGTGAAATTTCATCTAAAGAACAAGTTCATCTATCTCATCCTCAAGTGTTTTATTATGTTCCCTATTAGTACTCTCATTAATCTCATCCTCATTAAGATACCATTCAATCTCAAAATTATCTTAGTAGCCTCAAAGTTTCATCTTGGAACCAATAATGTGATGGTAAGAATGATAACATTATCTATGGTCAAACCACATTGCCCTCTCTTCAAAAACCTAAAACTAGACAATCTTGGAATTCCATCCAAGAAAAGTTTAAAAATGAAAAATAGGCCTTGGTTAAGGAAGTGGAATTTAAAGTTAAAACTATATAAGGGTTTCAAAAATATAATGAAAATCAAGAGGGGATTGTGGAAGAAAGTGACATGCCCATAGCTCAGCAGAACCTCATCTCTCTCCAAGAGTTCTTCTAAGTGTTTCCTTCCATACCTATTCCCATTAATAATCCATCCATAACAACTCCTAACATTTATCCCAACCATGAACCAATCCACCACCCTCCCACCTCATCTCCTCTTGAAGGAGAACCCATCTTAAGGGAGGCAAATAGAAAAGACCAAACTCATTTTACAACTGACCAAGAAGGTAACGCAAGTGATTATGTATAAAAATTCATTATAGGGACTCCCATTGGTGAGGAAAAAAATAAGGCATCCTTATTGAGTCAAGAAAGATAAAATTTAGATGAAGTTGTAGCTATCCAAAATGAGTTTGATCAAGGTATGTGGTAGACTTATCAAGAGATGTTGAATGGATATGAAAGCCCTTAGAGTTTATCCCATGAAGGAGAGAAAGATGTGTTTGTGGAGGAATAATTCAAATTTCATATTGAACATATATGTCTTGATTTTTTATGTATGCATTATGCTCCTTGTGACACTAGGGAACAAGGGGAAAGTAAAAAAATCAATTTTAAGTCTTAGAATGACTTGGGGCTTGAGTTATTGATACAACTATTATTGGAAATAGAAAAAATAGTAGAGATATGGTCACCAATTTGAAAGTTTTCAAGCATACCTTACTATAGGGACAAAAAATGTTTATACAGTGATACTTTTCTTGCTAATCTTTATGAATTATCTTAATATTTTCTAATTACTACCCAAAATACAAACAAATAGTGGGTATTTACATCATTATATAAGATAGAGTGATTCATGGGTAGATCCAAGAGTGAGCAGGGTAGGGAAGAATAAAAGATGTGCTTAGGATGACTAATGATATCAATTATGCTAGTATCTAAGGAAAAACATAAAAAACTAGCATTTATTAACTATAATATAAATATCAAAGCTAAATAAATGTAGTTGAATCTTAAGAGGATGGAAAATGCACATATATAAAATCATAATTTTCATAAAATTTCTCAATCATATTAAAATTTGTGGCACATTTAAATGCAAATGAGAAGGAAATAGAGCAAGCATACTATCAAATTTATTAGCTTGGCATTAAGCTCAAACTAATAAATGCATATATGAAATGTACTTTCCAAATTAACTTGAAGAAAGGAAATTGTTATTCATATAAGAATGTGAGAATTCAAAAATCATAGAACACATACAAAAGAACACTATAGACAGACTCTCAAATTCTTTAGCTCTTTGTATTAATTTTGATAAAAACTATTTTTATGTTTTACAAATGAGGGAAACATCCCTATTTATAGGCTTAAAAATTCCTAATCCATGTTCAAGTGGGCCCATAAAGGAAACAATATAACCAAGTGGCTTAAAATGCCCCATAAAATAGAATATTCTACATTTGATTTTACAAGTTAAAACAAAATATCCTAAAGGCATGGAGGTGGTTATTGTAATGCTTGTTGCTATTATTTTTGCCTCTACTTATTTTATAATTATTACTTGGTTCATACCTCTGCATAGCCCTAGTAATCTTGGTAAATTTGAGTAAAGTCTAAGATCATGGGCCTAAATAATTTAGGTATGTCTTGGATCATCTTAACATGCTTTGTGAGTATTAGATTTAGTGCTTCCTCAATGGCATCTACCTTATCCAACCTTTGATTCATAAATGCCACAATGTTTATAACCTCATAAACCATTTTATCATTAGCCACATCTTGTTGGAATCATGCAAAAAAGACATTCATCTATGATCTAAATTCTTGCTTGTGTATGAGGGTACCATTAGGCTTGGTAACCCTAGTGATCATGGCATCCTTTAGCAGTAAGGAAATATTGAAATCAATTTTTTCAAAGGATGTATTTTCATCTTTGAGATAATACAACCATGTCTTCAAAATTATCCTCCTATTCATGAGGATGGTTTGTTTAGGAAAAATGTCTTCAAGAGGTAGAACCTTAAGGTTAATAAACTTATTACTTCTTACCACTCTATCCAAGTTTGCTAACTTGGTATCATAGTGGGAAAGATTTTGGTAAAGTTTAATGACCACTTTGGCTTTCTTGATCCCATATTCCTTCCTCTTTATATAAGTTAAATAAATTAATGATAACATTAATTATTTAAATTAAAGTGCCCTATGACATAGTAGGTAGTGTTTGCTATTTCCATTTTTTTAGTTCCTACTACATCCCCTTCATCAAAGAAATAATAGATTATAATTATACTTATACTATAGATACATGGTCCTCTACATACTCTTGTACCTCTCCTAGGCCATCCTTCCTCTTTTTATTCAATTTTAAGAGAGACTCTTTAGTCTCATGAATCAAAGTCAAACTTGACTGTGAATGCTCCACTTATATTTGAATGACCCTCTTCATGGTGATAGTGGTGGGGTCAAACCTCATCCAAATTTGGGTTATATCTTAGCTTTCCTAAGGCCTCCCTTACCTTATTGTATGAATCATGTTCTTCACCCAATTTAAGGTAGTTATAGATGGTGACTGTATGAGAGGTTGCTGTAATGGGAGTGCCTAGGTAGAAAAGGAGGAAGTTAAGGATATGGCAAGGATATATAGATTGGTTGCGTCTAATTACTCAAGTGAATCAACCAAGGATTTATAAGGGCCCATGTTAAGAATAAAAAAGGGTAACATTGAAGGCATAATAATTTTTACTGATGTGGTGAGGTGAAGTGATTTATACTAGGTGCATGACTTTGGAATGGGTCTTAGTGGCTTTGTGGATACAGGGGAGCCAAGGGCAAGTGATGTACTTACTATGGTGGCCTAAGAAAGAGTAGAACCCATGGACAGTCTAGCACTAATGCTTTGGGATCTTGGTGGAGGTGGAATTTTGGTAGTGGCATGGGAGATGAAGTGGGGAATGGTGCCTCCAAAGGAATTAGTGGTAGGGGATGTGAACATGGGAGTGGTAGTAGTAGAAGTAGAAGCAGGAGTAGTTGTAAATGTACAAATATCTAGGAAGGATGGAAAAGGTGTAGTACTTACCAAAGGATTTTTAAATGAATTAAAATTATATTTAATTCACCATAAAATAAGAATTTAAAACACATAAATCAGATTTTAAATGTGTAAAATCAGATTTCTCTATGCACTACTTGCATCACAGAATCAATTCCTCAAATCATAGTAAATGTTACTTTAATGGAGAAAATAAAAAACCAGAAATAGAGACCAGCTATAACATGTAAGACAAGTATATCTTGGTTCACCCAATGTGGGCTACATCCACCAAGAAATTCCTCAACATAATAAAAAATCAAGAGTATGAACTCTCCAAAGAGAACCTCTCATAGAGATTGAATATCTCCTCAAGAATTCACAAAGGAATTCTCTAAATTTTTGATCCAAATATGATATCTATCAACAATCTTCCATAGATGATATGCCACATTTATACCTATATAAAATCACACCACAAGCTGATATACCACACCCTCTAAAAGTAAACATCAATCTATAAAGTCACACCACCACCTATATATATACAAATATGGAAGAAATCAACCCAAGAAGAAGAAAAATTCCATGCTTATCCAAGATAGCCTTATCCTCAAGGAAATTTTCCATCCTCCACCTAGTCAAACTTATCCTAAATCCCTCCAAAGAAGGAATATGCCATCCTCATCTCTCCTCTAAAAAAATTCTTACAAAAAATAATAATGAGATAATAACTATCTCCCTAAAAACAAGGAAGTCAATCCCACTTCCACAGAACATGGAAGTCAACATGGAAACATATAAGGAATATTCCACTCACATGGAAGCATAGTTCCACAAAAGGTGAAGTGGGGAATGGACAAAATAAAATGTGCTCCCCCACATCTATGGAGATATTTAAGCCCCAAAATGCTCCACAAAGGTCATGTGATAGCTAAAAATGGCTCCATGCTCAACAATCTCACACTTGGAGACCATTTCTCCTGAATAGAATCTATCACTGCTCCATGACCACTAAGACCAACCAAATCTGAACATAGTATTAACTTATCCAATGTGACCACTTTGGTCATCATATCTATAGGATTTTGGCTAGTATGAATCTTCTCCAACTTCATCAAGTTCTCCTTCAAAGATATATTGATGAATTGATAATGTAACTAAGTGTTTTATCCTCAAGTGGAAATTAGAATTATTTTCCAAATGAATATCACTCTGACTATCACTGTGTAGTATCCCAACTTCTTGCTCATGCCCCAACTCTCAAAAAAACTACTTTAACCAAATCATTTCCTTGACAGCCTCTATGGTAGTAATATAAACTACCTCTATGGTTTACAAAGCCATAACCTTCTATATCTCATAAATCCAAATAACTATTGTATCTCCAATAGTAAATATATAACCTATTGTACTCCTATTATCAATATCCCCTACCATATCTAAGTCTACATAACCATACAAAGTGGTATCTAATCCACCATAACATAATGTAACATTCATGGTTCTTATCAAGTACCAAATAATTCATTTCACTACTTTCCAATGCTCATAACTATGATCACTCATATACCTACTCATAACTCCCACTACATGGGTAATAGTTGACCTAGTATAAACCATGGCATACATCAAACTACCAACTACCAATGAGTAAGGTAGCTTAGACATTTTAATCTTTTCAACCTCTATCCTAGGACACTGCTCCTTTGATAATCTAAAGTGGATTTATAAAGGAGTACCAATATATTTAGCATCCAACATGCTAAACCTTTCCAAGACTTTCTTCACATACTCTAATTAGGATAAAATCAGCTTCATCTCCTTTCTATAATGAGTAATCCTCATACCAAGTATTTACTTCACTACACCCAAATGATTCATAGAAAAGGAGTCACTAAGTTATTTTTTAAGTATATGAATATGATATATGTTCTTCCTTGTAACTAACATGCCATCCACATACAAGCATAATATAATAAAAGAAACATCATCAAAATGTTTGATGTATATCTAATGGCCATAATTACACTTTTGATAACCTTGTTCCAACAAAACACAATCAAATTTATTATACCATTGCCATGGAGATTGTTTTAGGCCATACAAGTTCTTCTTTAGTATGCACACATAGTTTTCCTTCCCTTTGACTTCATATCCATGTGACTGCTTCATATACAACTGTTAATCCAAATCACCATAAAGAAAATTAGTTTTCAAATCTAACTATTCTAAGTGAAAATTCTCAATTGTAAATAAACCAAGAATAGTCCTAATAGAATCTATTTTTATAATAAGAGAAATAATCTCATCAAAATCAATACTTGATTTTTGTGCAAACCCCTTGACCACCATTTTGGTCTTATACCCTTTTCTCCCTTCATCATCTTCTTTTATTTTTTATATCCACTTTTTTGGAAATGCATTATTTCCCTTGGGTAGCCTTACCAAATCCCAGATTTGGTTCTCAATGAGAGATCTATGCTCTTCATACATGTCTTACTACCACTTCTTCCTAGCATCTACCTGTATTGTTTCCTCATAACACTATAGTTCTCTATTGTCATTGAGTAATAAATAATTCAAATAAGTATAAAAATGTTTAAGTGCTCTTCTTACCCTAGAAGACATTCTTACCATAGTATTTTTTGGTCCTTGTGTAGAAGGTTCCTGAACTAATTCTTAGATACTTTGCCATCTGCAGTGTCATCCAATACTATGTACTCTTTTTATTCCTATTCTCGTAACTGATTCTTATACATGACTTTTTCATTAAAGATTACATTTATAGACCAAAATATATTATTATCTATAATGCTCCATAAATGGAAACCAAAGTCATCCTCACCATAACCAATAAATGTATATTTTTATAATTTTGCCTCTAACTTGGTCCTATCCTCTTTCTTAACAAGAGAAAAATCCTCACATCCAAAGACTCTAAGAAAAGAATAATCAAAATTCTTACTAGACCATGATTATTTAGGAATGGATCTATCCAAAGGCATTGAAGGTCCTCTATTGATTAGATAAACTACCATGCTAATTGCTTCTAACCAAAAATATAAAGGCAACCTTACATGTAACCTCATACTCTTAGCACATTTCATTATTTTTCTATTCGTCCTTTTAGATACCCCATTCTACTATGGAGTTCCTAGAACCACCCTTTGCTTATAGATTCCATTATTAGAACAATAATAAAGGAAAGCATTACTACAATACTCACCTCCATAATGTGATCTAAGACATTTCAATTTGAGACCTATTTCATTCTCAACCAAGGCTTTCCACTTCTTAAAAGTGTCAAATACATCATATTTAATTTTAATGCTATAAATCCAAACTTTCCTATTTTCATCATCACTAAAAGTGACATAATAATTTGAACCACCAATAGAAGATACCTAAGCTGGTCCTCATTTATCTAAATGTACCAACTTTTAGGAACTTAACTCACTTATATTTCCTAATACACATAGTCCTCATAGAAGTCTACATCAATTTATTTTAATCTAGACAACTTCTCTTTTAAGATCTCCAAACCATTATGGCTCATATGACCAAGCCTATAGTGCCACATAGTTGGATTTCCATCTATAGTAACTAAATCACAAGAATAAAAACTACTAGTCAAATATAATGTACCAACTTTCTTACCTCTTACAACTACAAGAGAACCCTTGATAACTTTCCAAGAATCTACAACAAACATTATTGAATAGACCTCACTACCTAATTGCCCCACTAAACCCAAATTCCATCTCAACATAGGCACATTTATGACATGTTTAAGCAGCCACATGTTCCCATTCCACATTTTCATCTAAACATAACCTTTCCCTACTATCTCACATGGTTCATCATCACCAAGATAAACATGTCCCACATTTTCTTTAACATCATCAATAAATAATGTCTATGTGGGGTGGTATGAAAAGAAGTCCCTGAATCTAATACCTAAGACTCAAAAAAATTATCCAATAAAATAAGTAAGGTATCCTATCATAAATTATTTGATGTCACATTTACCTCATTCATTTCCTCCTTATTGGTATTCTTATATTGAAGTGACCAACATTCCTTCTTTGAGTGTCTACTCTTCCCATAATGTTAGCATATCATCTTAGTTTTAGATCTAGATTTTGATCTACCCTTTGACTTTCCATGGTCTCCTTTGATTTTATCCTTTTTTTCCCTCTAGTTTCAACATTCAAAGCATTCCCTAAAGATGATTCACTAGTGCTCTTCCTTCACATTTCCTCACTAAGAAACACACCTACAACATCCTCAAAATTTAAACTTCCCTTGGCAAGGACTGCATTACTCAAAACTATAACCAAGCTATCCCAACTATCAGGTAAAGTACATAAAATCAAAAAAGATCTAACTTCACCATCAAATTTAATTCTAACATAAGTGAGCATACTTACAACTGTATTAAAATCATTTAAATGACTAGCAATAGAACCATTCTTAGACATATTCATAATTAACAATCTTTTCATAATAAATATTTTATTTGAAGCAGAGGGTTTCTCATACAACTTTCCAATTTTATACATGACATCCTTTGTAGTTTTCTCATTTGAAATGTTGAATGTAATAGATGATGCAAAGCATAATTGTATGGCTCCTAATGTCTTCCTATTAATCAATGTCCAATCAACATCACTCATAGTTATATGTTGTCCTCCTTTCCCCTCTAAGGGGAGATGAAGTTACTTTTGATAAAAGAAATCTTCTATTTGCATTTTCCAAATACAATTTTTTTTTCCATCAAATTTATCAACTCTGAATTTAATCTCTTCTCCCATAGCTCCCACTCAAGCTAATAACCCTTCTTGTAATTTACCACTTCATCAAAATCACCACCAAAGCTCTGACACCAGTTGTTAGGAATTAAATGAACTAAAATAAGATTTAATTCATGATAAAATCAGAATATAAATAACATAAACCATATTTTAAATGTGTAAAATCAGATTTCTCTATGCACTACTTACATCACATAATTAATTCCTCAAATCATAGTAAATGTTGATTTAATGGAGAAAATAAAAAACCAACAATATAGATCAACAATAACACATAAGATAAGTATACCATGGTTCACCCAATGTGGGATACATCTACCAAGAAAGTCCTCAATAAAATAATAAAAAATCAAGAGTAAAAACTCTCCAAAGATAACCTCTCACAGAGATTTAATATCTCCTCAAGAATTCACAAAAGAATTCTCTAAATTGTTGATCCAAATCTGATTTATGTCAAAAATATTCCATAGATGCTATGCTACACCTATACCTATATAAAATCACACCACAAGATGCTATATGCAAAGTCACACCACCACATGTATAAATACAAATATGGAAGAAATCAACCCAAGAAGAAAAAACACATTGTGCTTATCCAATATTGTATTATCCTCAAGGAAGTATGCCATCCTTTACCCAGTTTAGCTTATCCTAAATCCATCTAAGGAAGGAATATGCCATCCTCATCTCTCCTCCAAAAAAAGTCTTACACAAAAAATAATGAGATAACAACTAATTCCCTAAAAATAAGGAAGTCAATCCCACTTCCAAAAAATATGGAAGTCAACATGGAAACATTTAAGGAATATTATACTCATATGGAAGCATAGTTCCACAAAAGGTGGAATGGGGAATGGATACACTAAAATGCACCCCCCCATATCTTTAGATCTCTCTAAGACCCAAAATGTTCCACCAAGGTCATGTGATAGCTATAAAGGGCTCCACACTCAATAGGTGGAGGTGGAATGTTAGCAGTGGTATGGGAGATGATGTGGGGAATGGTTCCTCCAAAGGAAGTAGTGGTAGGGGATGTGAACATGGGAGTGGTACTAGTAACAATAGAAGTAGGAACAATTGTAAATGTACTAATAACTAGGAAGGAGGGTAAATGTGTAGTACTTGCCAAAGGATTTTGGGAAGCTAATGAAGGGGTTACTACTCCTCTCATGGTAACCCCATGAGACTTATTCCTTGTGTAGACTTTATCAATAATTATCCCAATTAGTGCTTGTAGTTCCTCCATTGAGAACTTATTTCTGTATGGGGATCCTTCATCTCAACAACATTAGGCTCAAATTGGTCCATTTTTTCTATGGTAGCTTCTTTAGAAGATGTGGAGATAAGTGTAGGCTCTTGAGAGGGGTCAGGTTGGTGACTAGCTTCTCCTATCTCAAAGCTTAGAGGCATGCCTTATCTATTCATAGTAGCTTTTAATGGAGGATTTTAGGGTCTATTCTTGATGAGAGGAACACTATAATCTTGCTTTTACTCTTTTCTATCCTTGTAATCTACATCAAATAGGCTTTCATGGTTTGGTGGTGGTTGAGGCCCTATGATGTCCTCCTTTATCCTCTCCTTATCAAGACTCATTTCAAGTTCTATATTTTTCTTGGTAGAATTTTTTATAACCACCTCATAATTAATTACATCTCAGTAAATCCACTCATGGACCTCTTCTTCATGCTTGCATTCTAAGGCCACATCCTTCTATATTTTAAGCAAATCTCTAGAAATGACATTGTTTAGGTTCCATGCCCTAAAACCATCCTTGGTCAATTGGTATGAGTTCCTATGTCCTTTTGATACTATAATGTCTTTCCATTTCATCATCTTAGTCCTCCTTAGATTATAAGGCATCTTATGGGGGATTGTATTTTGATTCCTCTTGAAGACACCATTAACTCCATAGAGGAGTTGATAAGCCATCTCCTCCTCTACCAACTTCATTGGCACATATCTCAATAGCCTAAGTGGAGCTACCATTACCCCTTCCATTCAAATAACTATATAGTCAAGGTAGAGCCAGAAGCTACCCATGCCTCTCAATGTCATTATGACTTTTGGAGGGACCCTTGACATCTTGCACTTGGTGATAGATTTGTAAATAGGCAAAAAAAAGTTCTCTATAATTATATTGATATTCTATTTGAAGCAGTGGATGTGTAATGTAGAAAATTTCTAGGGCACAACTTCATCTCACTCTAGAGGCCATGTGTTTGGTATTAATTATGTAGTCACACATATAACATCTAAAAAATAGCTCATCATGTAGAATGGAGATCTATTCTTAAAAGTGTCATTGATGGAAGTAACGAGATTATTTCCAATAATGTCCCCAAGTAGGGGAATCTATTGATCTTCTAGGATTAGTTATAGTAGTATAATAGTCCTCATATTTTCATAACCAATATGTGCATTTCCAAATAATCTATTCAATAAATATAGGCTAATATTTTATACTTTCCTAAATTATTGGATATGTGGGTCCCCTTTGTCATTCATGAAGACAAATCCATTTAGGTTACTCACCCATGGCACTAGGACTTTGTCTAGAGAGTGTGCCTTGCACTAGTGGTTGATGATGCTTTGATTATATTTCACTTATGGAAAAGGTAGGTCATATTATTTATTAAAACTAGGCCCGATGATGAAATCAATTGCTAGCCCTTGGTTTATGGATTTGAGAAACCCATCTTCACATTTTGAAATCATAAAGATGTCATATACTAGGTTAGTGCATGGCATGACCTCTGGTTTTATTGTGGCTTTATGGAGACTAGAAGCTTGGATTGCTAGGATATCTGAAGTAAGTTGAATAATGTGTGGAATGGTATTAGAATCATCAAGATCCCTAGCTCCTTCAACATTATAATAAAGAATATTATAATGCATGCCCCCTATGTTTATGTCTATGGGGATGAACTCTATGTCCTTAAACATGACTAAATTACCATACTAGAAAATAAAATCATCATCTCCAAATGCAGTGCCCTTACCTAGGGTAGAGGATATTACTTGTGCCATTTTTTTGGTGTTTTGGGTAGAAATTGGCATCCTCTCATACTTCCATACAACTTTAGAGATTCAACAATGGTGGTCAAGTGTAATCTGTGAAGAACTTAAACTTGGTTGAATTAAGAACACAAATATCAAAAATATCAAACACTTATGGCTTTGGATGCAAATCAAGGCAATAATAGTCGAGTTGGGTAGAATATTGAAGATTGCTTTGATTAATACAAGGTTTGATGGTAATTATAACTTATGTCATATTAATGGTGAGCTCATCACCTTTACATTAAAAACATCTAAACTATTTCTTTTATCTTTTAATTTCTTTTAGAATTCAAATTTATCACTTATTTGCTTTTGATTCACCATCAATTTTAGCTTTAAATCTAAAAGTTTCCACCTTTTAACATGTAGCATGCCTCCTCAGATCTAGCTAGGTACTCACAAGGCCTAAATATGACTAATCTACTTAGTTGACTCAAATATGTACATGTGGAACTTTTTGATTGCTCTCATGCTCTTAGAATGTAGCTTAGTGTGATGAGTCATTTGTACTATGCCACATGGAAATATCTAGTTCATAGTGAGATTTCTAGTGGGGCCCTCTAGCTTTGGTTGGTTGTAGGAGTGCCACTTATTGATTTTGTAGGAAATCAAAGTTTCATATTCACCAAGTGCCTTTGTCATAGATGATAATGCTATTGCCTTGATAGGTGGCTCTCTTAAAAGGCTCTATATAACTGTCAGTGACTTTATGTTAATTATATGACTTAGGTAGAGACATGCATCACTCTCAAAGGTGATCTAGTCAATATCAAGATGCATCTCTATGAGAATGACATGAACCATCATCTCATGGGTCCAGTGGGGACATGTATAACTTTAGTAGGCCTTTGAAGGTGTTATAGTGGATCTTTAGATATAATTAGTGTAGGAATGACACATTTCATCATTACATGGGTCTAAGGGGAACACACATCATTCTCATAGGAGGTTTTTTAATTTTTATACTACTTGTCACTCATAGAGGGAACTTTGGATAGATTTACACCATTGAGTCTTGATCAGATGACTCAAGTACATCCACATGTTCTTCTTAGATTTATTATGGGCTTTAGATCAGGTATGATGTTGCATTGACATGTATCATTCTTAGATGAATCTAGAGGGACACATGGTACTTCATAAGATTTATCAAGTTTATATGGTTATATTTGAGACATGGTAGCATATTATTGGATTCAAGATTACAATGGGTTGTGTGGCAAATCAGATTGAATGGGCTTGCTCGTAGGAACCAAAATCTTGACACATAGCCTATGGATTTGAATTCTAATGGTTAACTCCCTCATGACCTTTTGGGATGATTCCATATGGCTCATGGGTTTCATAAATTTATCCAAAGTGTCTTACATGGGGTGATGAATCATTAAGGTGATGGTTGGTGATGTGGGCATCTATCATCTTTATGTCATAATCTTGAATTTATACATCCTATAAGGCATCTCAAACTGTTACTTTAACTTTGACATCCTATGAGGCTAAGTGAGAATTTAAGTTAGACTTCTAAAAACATCAAAAACTAATCACAAGAAAATTAAACATGTCTAATGCAAAATTACATAAGTAAATGCTTTAAACAAAGTGTAAAGTTATCCCAATAAGATCGATGAGGCTTGTGGATCTCATGCCAATTAGAAAACTAGATAGAACCTCCTTGGTGAAGGTTTATCTACACATTTTCGAACCATTCATGGTTAATAATTCATTATATAAATGAAAATTGAAGAAAATTTGTAATAACTTGAATATTTTTTAGTGTCAATAAGTATTGAAAAATGAATATTTAACCAAAAATTTCTAGGAAGTATTAAATCAATTTTTTTATATAGTCAGCTATTTTATCAAGTTTGATGTCTTAAGCATTTTGGAAAGTTAAGAAAGGAGTGTCCCCATTATAGGAATAAGGGGGTAGTTTAACATCAAAAAATGGAAACCTCTATAGGGAAACATTACAAAATATTATAATCTAGATCCTCTATTTAAAGATAAAAAAATCAACCATCTCACTATGATTTTCAATCAACATCAAAACTACTTTTCAGAACTAATGAAAGCTCATAAGTTATAACTAGAGTTTAAACATTATATAAAATCATACTATGTGTGTGATTTAAAGTTCATTAATCATTTCCATTGGGTTAAAAAATGATACCTTTTAGGCTTCAAGACATCCAACAAGAAATGACTTAATCATTCTTTAGATTTTCTATAATAATGCTTTGATAGGTTAGGGATGCCTTAGACATTTCTATACTACTAGCCAGACATCCATAACCCAAACAAAGATACCTTTGGCTCCACTTTGGGTCTTGCTCTATTTCCATCTAGGTGTCCATATCCTCAATAGAGATTTCCTAAATCACCATTTATAGAACATGAAATAGTTTATGATTTCACTTCATTGGTGTATCATATATTTTTTTATACTTGCATTCATAAACTAGAATGGTTGGGACCCATAATCATCTAGGTGTAAGGATTGTGTCAAGACATAATCTGAATGTTATCCACCCTCAAATAGTAATTTTTGCCTAGACAATTCATGTAGTGGAATTGAGTGATAGTATGATGGTCCACATAGTTTTAAAATCTTGTTCAGGAAAATGTTTAGTCATTTGAACCATATTATAATATTAAGATAACTTAGGATTTTTATGAGAAGAATAAATTATAAATAAACCTACCCATATTTTATAAATTAGAATAAATTCTAGAGGCTGACAAACTTTGGACTACCAATGTTTAAAATTAACAATCTCTTCTTCTTATTTTAGGATCAACATGACACAAATCAAGCCAATGAATTCTTGTCTAGAGGAATTATTACTAAGATAGAGTACATGATAGGAAACAAAAACACAAAAATAAAGGAAATAAAGAAAGGAAACTATGAAAAAGCAAAGTAGGGAAACAAATCAAGAAAGGATAAAATAGAAAATAAAACTACCCTACTCTTACCTACTCTAATTCTAAACAATCTTATTCTCCTTGTAAGATTTGTGATAGAGTAGTAGAAAAGTAATACTTCATGTAATACCCATTGACTAGTAAGGATAAATCATTCCCTTATAAGTCTTTGAGTCTAAATTTATTTTCACTGAGTATCTTTGCTACTTGATAGGGTCCAATCTAGAGAGGAGTGAACTTATCATGTTGTCCTTTTTTCTTGTGGGCCTTGTCCCATACTAAGACTAAGTCTAAGATTCAAAATGATTTAATTTTATATATTTTGTTAAACCATATTATCATAACATCCTGATGTTTATTGAAAATTTTCAATGCTTCATCTCTAACATCCTCCATTTGGATGATGTTTATTATCTTAGACTACACTCTTTCATCATCTTCCATATACTCAGCCATGAACTCATAGGTGGGCAGCTTCAATGTGATGGGAAATATAGGTTGTTACCCATAAATTAGTAATAATAGGGATGCCTTGAGTGCCTTATCGTATCTAGTTCTATATTCCCATAGAGCATATTTTAGTAGGGACTACCATTCTCTTGGTCTCTTTTTAGTAGACTTCTTGATGACATTAATCAAGTTTTTGTTAGTGGATTCAACTACTCTATTATCGTGAGGGTAGTAGTTTGAAGTAGACTTGATGATGACTTAATTGTCATACACCCATTTAGTGAACTCAGTTGATGTAAAGGCTAGACCATTGTCACATACCATAGATAAGGGCATCCCAAATTGAGTGATAATGTTTTCCTTCAAGAACTCAATGACATTAATTGTTCTATTATTCTTGGTGGTCACTACTTCAATCCATCTTGTGTAATAGTATGTGGTAGTGCATATAAATTTGTGTCCTACTAGGGAATTGGGATTGATTACCCCTATGATTTCTAGGCCCGTTTATGTAAATGGATTTACCTCGATTTCTAGTTACAAAGGCATAATTGCCTTTATCTCTCCTTAATCAAATACTTGACGTTGGTGGCATGTTCAAACATGAGCATGTTCATTATTGAAAAGGGTTGGCCAATAATAACCATCCCTTAATATATTATGTGTTGTCATGCACCTTAAAGGGTGAATACTTCTAATCTATCATGGAAGCTATCCATGATTTGAGTGGCCTCACCTCTATAAACACACCTCAAATAAATTCCTTCATGGTTCTTTCTATAAAGGACTCCTCTTTTGATCATAAAGTGAGATGATCTCAATTTTAGGGATATTTTATGTTCTCTCTTGAGGTGTGGTGGACATTTTCTATGCAACAAGTAATAAACAATGTCCTTATACCAATATACGTTAGGTACTTGGTTCACTTCCACCTGCAAAACATCAATGCAAGGATTAATGTTTGAAATGATTTGGATAAGATTTTGAACTCTTACTAACTTAGTAGATTTTATCTCTAAGTCATATTATTGAGGCTTGGTCATCCACTTGCCTCTTCTTTCCCTAAGTTTGTTTTATCCTAACATCAATTTTATGCCTAGATCATATATTATGTCATACGTATTGTTCTTTAGGATGTAGTGTCTGAATTTATTTATAACCTTCACTAGTGCATAAGATTTATTGTCTAGAATAGGATAATTAATCTTGGCATTATTCAAATTAGTGCTTATGAAGGCTATGGTGTGATCTTTGTCATCTTATTTCTATGTTAAGACAATAGTAATAGTATGATTAGAAGAAAAAGAGTATATATAGTAATATTTATTAAAATTAGGACTTATCAAGATAGGGACATGAAAAATAACATCCTAGATGTACAAAAAGGTCTTCTTTACCTCATCTATCCATTCTATCTTGGCATCCTTCTTTAGTATGGCATTGAGAGGTCTCATAATCTCTACAAAGCCAAAGATAAAATTTCTTCCAAATTTGATTTTACTAAAGAAAGATTTTAACTCTTTTTTGCTATTTGGAACTTCCACATTTGAAATTTCATTGATCCTATCAAGATCAATGATCATACCTTCTTTAATGATCACATGTCCTAAGAGTTTATCTTTAGTCACACAAAAGATGTTTCTCTTGGGGTTTAAATAAATGCCATACCTTCTACACTTCTCTAGCACTTGTTATAAATGCATCATGTGATCTTCCCTATTTTTGGAAAATTATATCAGATCATCAATGTAAGTAATAATTCATTTACCTATTAATCCATGAAACATAGGGTCCATCAGTTGCTTGAAGGTTTCTCCTATGTTGATAAGTCTTAATGGCATTAATTTATAGGCAAATGTTCCCCATTTAATGGTGAAGATATTTTTCATTATATCAATCTTGTTTACCTATACTTAGTTGTAGCTTGAAAATCCATCTAGGAATGAAATCATTCTAAATCCACTTACCAATATATGACTTCATCCAAAGATCACACAGGGTAATTATCCTTCTCAGAAGATTTATTAAAACTCTAGAAATTAGCATAGAGTCAGATTTCCCCATTTTTCTCCAGACATGAATGAAGTTGGTGACCCATGTTGAGTGTCTTATGGGGAATATTATCCTTGCATCAAGTAATTTCTTCACTTCTTTGCAAATCAGTAGTTCCAACACTAGATTTACTAGTTTTTATCTTTGCTTGAAAGTCTTCCAAGCTTCCTTTAGTGGAATAGTGTCAGTGATCACATTGGTGTCAAATATATATATGTCATCATATGAAAATTAAATAACATCCTTGAACTTGGTTAAGAGGGAAACATCTTTATTTAATTCTTCATTGATGAAAACTACACCAATTTTAACATTCTATTTATTCCTTGGATCTCCCAAGTTCACTTGCTTGTAATCCTTCCCACTTAATTCAAATTTCTTGGTTTCAATGTCTTACTTATCTAGATCAAACATCCTTTCCAAATAAATAATTCCTTTGGGGATTAAATTCAATTTAAGTTGGACTAGTATATCTTCTTTATCCTTCAAATATTGTACAAGACTTTTGTATTATTCATCAATGATATAAGATTCAAATACGCTAACACTACATAGGAAATTGATTATCTACTGGTCATCATCAAAAACATGGAAGTGATTGATGTTGTCTAGTAAAAATGGGAATGAAATTATCTCCACAATGAATCCTTGCAAGCTCAAGGTCTATGGATTCACCAAGTTTACTACTACTAATACTAGAGTATATGCTAACTAGTTTTATTCCCTAGGCAAGGAAATAATGTTGAATGAGTCAAAGTATACATTTAAATCCCAATATCTGAATTTATATTTTCTTAAAAAAGAAAGTTTGCACTGATATTTGCTTCTAATTTATTTCACAACTAGTTCTGAGTCACCATAGACCAACAATTCTTTAACCTTATGTTTAATTGCAAATTGTAGTCCTAAAATAAGAGATTCATATTCTACTTAATTGTTGAACAAGATAATTTTAATATATAAGAATCTAAATACTACCTTCCTTTGGGATTTGTTAGTATAATTCCAATGCCTGATCCTTGTTTGGATTATGCACCGTCAAAGTGAAATGTCCAAGGACCTTTGATTTATTCTTATTCTATCTTGGTATTTCCTATAATAATGTTATAGGTTTTTAGAGTATAGACACCCATGTCAAAGGATTGGTAGTTTAACTTATCATTCTTGGAATTGTATTCTATAATCATATATTTCATCTTAGGTTCTTGATAAATCCTAATCTAGTTGGGGATCCCTTACCAAGGCAACTACATGTGAGAATAATCTATGGACATGTATCCATTCAAGGATTTAGTCTAGTCATGACTAAGTAGAAACCCATAAGCTTTAAGTATGTCAACAACCTAGATATTAATGAACTATTGTATTCAAGGTTCATGAGCTAGTTACATATAGATATTCAACAATTCACCAATTACATTTACTCTTGACATGTCCAACTATACCACGACCTTCTCAGATTTAACTGGATTTAGCACCATTTTTTCACAAGTTACTAGTGGAATAATGTTAGCTAAAACACTATATATAATTAAAAAATTATGGAGATTATTACTAAAAATTCTAATAGTTAGCATGAATGGTGGAACCTCATGTTTTATCTTATATATTACTACATTGGCATGGGTTTACTTAGCCTTGTTGGAGCTAGGATTTTCATTCAATGATTTCAAAAGCAAATCACATTATTCAGTGATTTGTGTGATCTCATGAAATGTTATATTTGACTTAAAATTCTTCATGTATTCCACTATGTTGTATCCACCCTTTGATGTTATGTAGGGGTACTCTATTGCTAGATATATATCCTTACTTTTTGGGTATGGAATATTATTATTTATCCTGCTATCAAGGGGTGTATCTAGCTTATTAGGTGGAGTGGAGGTTGTTAGTGGTGGGTTCTAAACTTTAATTATCAAGGAATTGTTAATTCTCTGGTACTAATAGAAAGAATGCACCTCCTCAACATTATCTTTAGGTTCATTCTCCTCTTGTTTAGGGAAGTCATAAGTCTCAACCATGAGGACCAATTCAGGAGCTCTAAAAGAATCATTGGAGTTATCAGAGACTTTAGTATAGCTTGGTCAATGGGATTCACCTCAAATTCCTCCATATATCTTTGGATAGCTTTAAATACATGGAAAAACTCAACATAGTAAAGTTCTCCATGTCTATCTATATTATACACTCAACACCATTTAGGCAAGGCCATCTCATAATTATTGATCTCTGGTTGCTTGCCTAGAGAAGGCTCACTATTTTTATAGTCCTATTGAAAGGTCTATTGTATCTTTGGAAATCATAGTTTCTATTAGAGCTTTAGTAGTGTTACACATATACTTCTTGAGATCTAAGAAATCATTAGTGATCTTTTAGATAGTTCTTTGGATTGAGTCTAACTCTACCTTTAGGGGTTTTGGGTTCTTGAGTGGGTGGTAGCTTAGATGTTGGTGTTATTTATAGGCACCATTGATTGATTATTCTAGGGATGTGCCTCAAAATTTACTTGGTTAAATAATCCAAGATGTTGGTTAGGTACAACATGGATCAAAAGAAAATGGTTGAGTACTGGTAATTGGTTTAATGAAATTTGGTTTTGATTCATGTTAGGGATGACATTTAGAGTAGGCATAGTTGGATTAAATTTTGGTATAGAAAAGGAAATATGCCCTTATGGGGGCATTTGTTCGGCAATGTGTATAGCCTCAACATAAGCTAAAGGTAACATGTCAATACCCATGGCTCCCCTTAAGAAGATGGATATTATTGGGTCTAAAGCATTCTTGTATATTTCTAAGGCTAAATTATCTGCAAGTTTATATGGTGGGGATGTCAGGGTGTACATATTTTGTAACCTAGAATTCAACATGCTAATTATCTCTATCAATTCCCTTTTGAGGGTGGTAAACTATTGGTATAAAAATCATAGACTAACCTTACAAACTAGGCAATAAAGGTATCATTAAACTGACCCCACCTCATGATGGAATCTTTGGGTAAGTTAAATAACTAATCATAAGCTACATCTCTAAAGGTGAAGGGGAAAAGGTGATAGGCCATGTCCTCATGAATCACATTGAGAAACCTTAAATATTCCTTAAATGACTTCACATGTTATTCAATAGTCACTCTCCCATTGGGGGTAAAGAGAGGTAAGTACTTTTTTAGATTCCTAGGTAGATCATGCACGAGCCCAGTGACATTGATGGATGAGAAAGATAACCATGCCATGATTGGTAAGATAGGCTGTATATTTTGGTTAGATGGGTAATTTGGTTGTTTCTTATAATTCTACATCTACCTCTATCCACTCTTTCCTTCCTATCTATTTCTAGGGATGCTAAAGGGGTATTGGGTTTAGATCAAGATCTGGTTCTAATCCTAAGCAACTCTAGGATGTAGGATAGGTACTAAAGCAAAAGGATATTTAAATATTACATCATACATGATAAATATTTCAAATATATATTAATATTTGATAAAAAATCTTAGATCAAACAAATCCACCTTGATATTTGAGGATCCAAGCTAAAAAAATCAAATTTCTCAAGACCTACATAAATATTGTTACACATACAAAACCTACAAAGATCATTGTTAAAATAATAGATCAAAGTATATCTATGCCTCATTTAATGATATAAAAGCATCTAAGGATTTTAAAACAACTTCAAAAATAAATATAAGCAAAGGTTCACTTAAATCTGAGAAAATTATAATAATATAATCCCAAATGTTCAATTCTAATACAAGTAACACCTTAGAGATTGATCTTTGTACAAATATCCAAGTTATTTAACAAATTAATACCAACTTTCAAAAGATGATCAAAATAACCTTTAATATGTGTAAATAATGGGGTATTTCACCTATGTTTTCACAAATTTAAGTAAATATCTAGGTTAGTTTACTAAATTTGCACAAGTGAACACTAACTTGATGAAATATTTCAAAGAATACAAAAAAATATGTAAAGAATGCAAATCCTTAGTGTTTTTTCTAACAATATTCTTGTACTTTGAAGTAATTAAGCATGTATATAATGAATTACAGTATAATTCAACAAAGATTCTTGAAAATAGTTTCATAAGGCCCTCCTTCTAGCACTACAAAACTCCTCTTCTTATTGATGCACATATTGTGCTCCTTGTGTCACTAGGGAACAAGGGGAAAGTATGAAACTCAATTTTAAGTCCTAGAATGACTTGGGGATTGAGTTGTATATACAAATATTTTTTGGGAATAACACATATAGCAGATTTATGGTCACCACTTTTAAAATATGCAAGCATACCCTACTACAGGGATAAAAAATGTTTATGTAGTGTAGTGACACTTTTATTGTTAATCTTTATGAATCATCTTAATATTTTCCAATTATTACCCAAATACAAATAAACAATGGGTATTTATAGCATGATATAATTTAGAGTGATTCATGGGTAGATCCAAAAGTGAGTAGGGTATGGAAAAAAAGAAGATGTGCTTAAGATGACTAAAGATATCAATTCTACTAGCATCTAAGGAAAAACATATAAAAACTAGCATCTATCAACTCGCATAAATCTAAAAGCTAGGTAAATGCATTTGAAGCTTCAGAGGAAGGAAAATGCACATATCTAACAACATAATTTGCATAAAATTACTCAATCATAGTAAATTATGTGGCACATTTAGATGTAAATAAGAAGGAAATAGAGCAAGCATACTATCAAATTTGTTAGCCTAGCATTACACTCAAACTAATAAATGCATATATGAAATGTAACTACCAAATTAACTTTTAGAAAGGAAACTATTATTCATCTAAGAGCATGAGAGTTCATAAATCATAGAATGCCCATAAAAGAACACTATAGGCAGACTCTCAAATTCTTTGGCTCTTTTTATTAGTTATGATAACAATTATTTTTCTATTTTATAAATGAGGGAAACATCCCTATTAATAGGCTCAAAGTTCCTAAGCCATGTTTAAATGGGCTAAAAAAGGTACCTCATATATAAACAAGTGGCTTAAAATTCCCCATAATAATAGAATATTCTACATTTAATTTTACAAAAATTAAAATAGAATATCCTAAAGGCTTGGAGGTGGCTATTGTAATGCTTTATACATTTGTTGTTGCTGCCTCTACTTCTTCTCTACTTATTCTTTGTTTCACACCTCTATATGAGCCTAGTATTCTTGGTCAATTTGAGCAAAGTCTAATATCATGGACCTAAATAAATCAAGTATATCCTAGATGATCCTACCATGCTCAGTGAGTATTGGCCTTAGTGTTTCCTCAATGGCATCTACCTTCTCTAACCATTGATTGGAAAACACCATATTGTATATCAACTCATCAACCACTTTGGCACTAGACACATCTTGCTAGAATTATTAAATGAAGACCTTCATTTGTGCTCTAAATTATTTCTCATCCATGAGGGTGCCATCAAGCTTGGTTTCCCTAGTGATCATGATGTCCTTTATCGTCAAGGCAATCTTGAAGTCAATTTTTTCAAAGGATGTATTTCCATCCTTGAGCTAATCCAACCATGTATTCAAAATCCTCCTCCTATTCATGAGGATGGTCTATTAAAGAATAAAGTCTTGAAGAGGTATAACCTTAAGGTCAAGAAACTTATTGATTTTTTCCACTCTATCCATGTTTGCTAAATCGGTGTCATAGTGGGTAAGCTTTCGGTCAAGTTTAATGATCGATTTGAATTTTTTGATCCTATCTTCCTACCTATTTTTTATCACTTTATATGAGCTGAAGACATTAACAATATCATTAATTATTGAAATTAAAGTGCCATCTATCATAGTGGGTAGTACTTTTTTCTTTAAGTATTTTCATTTCTTATTGCATCCCCTTCATCAAGGCAATAATAGACTCTGCTTATGGTTGTACTATAGATATAGGGTCTTCTACATACTCTTTTACCTCTCCAAGGCCAAACTTACTCTTTTGGTTAAGATGAAGAGAGAATATTTAGTCTCATGAATCATAGTCAAGGCCAAATGTGTCTACTCCACTTGCCTTTGAACTACCCTCTTCATGATGCCAGCGGTAGTGTCAAACCTCATCCCAATTTGGGTTTTAGTTTGGCTTTTCTGAGGCATCCTTTACTTTATTATATGCATCATGTTCCTTACCCAATTTATGGTGGTTATAGATGATGACTGTGTGAGAGGTTGTTATAATGGGAGTGCTTAGGTATAAGAGGAAGAAGTTAAGTCTATGGTAGGGATATATAGGTTGGTTAGGTCCAATTGCCCAAGTGAGTCAACCAAGGATTTATCAAGGCCCATGTTAAGAAAAAATGAGGGTAGCATTAAAGGCCCAATCATTTTGGTTGCTATGATGAGGTGAAGTGGTTTCTACTAGGTAAATGAATTTGGAATGGGTCTCAGTGGCTTTGTCGATGTAGGGGAGCCAAGGATGAGTGATGTACTTATTGTGGTGGAATTAGGAGTAGAACCCATGGCTAGTCTAGCACTATTAAATTAGGAGCTTGGTGGAGGTGTAATGTTAGTAGTGGCATGGAAGATGAAGTGGGGAATGGTGCCTCCAAAGTAAGTAGTGGTAGGGTATATGAATATGGGAGTGATAACAATAATAAAATCATGAGCAATTATAAATGTACTAACAACTAAGAAGGAAGGTAAAGGTGTAGTGACTTACCGAAGGAGTCTAGGAAGATGATGGAGGGGGTACTAGTCCTCTCATTATAACCCTAAGTGAATCTTCCTTGTATATGATTTATAAATAGTTCTCCTAGTTAGTGATTTTAGTTCCTCCATTGCGAACTCAATTCTTTGTGGGTATCCTTCAATCTCAATAACATCAGGCTCAAATTTGGTTCAATTTTTCCATGGTATCTTCTTCAAAAGATGTGAATAAAAGTGTAGGATAATTAGAGGGGCCAAGATGGCCATTATATTCTCCTATATTGGATCTTAGAGTCATGTCTTGTCTACTTAGAGTAGCTTACAATGGAGGCTTGTAGGGTCTATTCCTAATGAGAAGAACACTGCCATCTTTCTTTTCCTCTTACCTGGACTCATAGTCTACATCAAATAGGCTTCTATGGGTTGATGGTGGTTGAGGATTTATGATGTCCTCCTTTCTCCTCTCCTTATCAAGCATCATTTCAAGTTATATATTTTTCTTAGTAGCATTTTTGATGACCACCTCATCATTCATTACATCTAGGTAAATCCACTCATAGACCTCGTCTTCATGTTTGTATTCTAAGGCCACATCCTTTTGGAATTTAAGTAGATGTATAGTAGTGACATTATTTGGCTCCCATTCCCTAAAATCATCATTGAAAAATTGGTATGAGTCCCTATGACTTACTGCTACTATAATGTCTTGCCATTTCATCATCCTAGTCATCCCTAGCTTATAAGGCATGTTATGGGGGAATATTTTTTTCTTACTCTTAAAGACACCATCAACTCCATGGAGGAGTTGATAATACATCTCCTCTTACAACTTAATTAGAACATATCTCAATAGCCTGAGTGAAGACCATTACCCTTTCCATCAAGATAAATGTGCATTCAGGGTAGATCCAAAAGCTACCCATGTCTCTTAATGTCATTTTGACTTTTGGAGGGACCCTTGGCATCTCAAACTCAATGATATATTTGTAAATAGGTGGATAAAATTTATTTGAAATTATATTGATATTCTACCTGAAGTAGTGGATGTGTAATACAAAAAATGTCTGGGGCATAACTTCATCTCACTCTAGAGATCATGTGTTTGGTCCTAATTGTGTAGTCACACATATAACCTCCAAAAAGTAGCTCATCATGTAGAATAGAGATCCATTATTTCAAGTGTCATTCATATAAGTAACTAAATTTCATCCAATAATGTTCCCAAGTAGGGGAATCTAGTGATCTTATAGGATTAGTTATAGTTGAGGAATAGTCCTCATATTTACATAACTAATATGTGCATTGCCAAATACTCTATTTAACAAAGCTAGTCCAATCCTTATTCCTTTCCTAAATTATTGGATAGGTAGGTCCCATATGTCATTCATGAAGACAACTCTATTTGGGTCAGTCACCCATGATGCTAGGACTTTGTCTATAGAGTGTGCCTTGTACTAGTTGTTGATGATGCTCTGATTGTATTCCACTTATGGAAAAAGTAGTTCACAATATTTCTCTAAACTAGGCCTGATGATGAAATTAATTGATAGCCCTTGGTTTATGTATTTGAGCAACCCATATTCACATTTTAACATCTCAAAGATGTAATATACTAGGTTAGTACATGACATGACCTCTAGTTTTGCTATGGCTTTGTGGATACTGGTAACTTGGATTGCCAAGATATATTAAGAAAGTTGAATAATGTGGGGCATGGTATTAAAATCATCAAGATCCCTAGATCCTTCAACATTTTAATATACACTATTGTAATGCATATCTCATGTGTTTATGGCTATGAGGATCAATTTTATGTCTTTGAACATGACTGGATTACCATAATAGAAAATAAAATCATCTCCAAATGCAATACCCTTACCCAAGGTAGAGGATCCTACTTGTTCCATTTTTCTAGTGTTTTGGGTAATAAATAACATCCTCTCATAATTCCTTATAACTTTAGAGCTTTGATAATGGTGTTCAAGTGTAATTTGTGAAGAGCTCAAACTTGGTTGAATTGAGAATGCAAATATTAGAGAGAGAAAAAACTTAGGGATTTGGATACAAATATAGGAAACAATAGTTGAATTGGATATCTTTTTGTAGATTACTTTGATTACTACAAGGTTTGATGGTGATTCTAGTTCATGTTGTATTAATGGTAATCTCATCACCTTTGTATTCAAAACATCCAAACTATTGCTTTTGGCATTTAATTACTTTTAAGATTTAAATTTAATGTTTATTTGCTTTTGATTCTCCATAAATTTTAGATTTAAAGATAAATTTTGCAAACTTTTGACATGTGACATGCCACCTTTGATCTAGTTAGGCACTCACAGGGCCTAAATATGATTAATCTACTTATTCAAATCAAATTTGGACATGTGGCACTTTTTTTATTATTATTACGCTCTTGAAATGCAACTTAGTGTGATGAATCATTCTTACTATGCCACATGGTAATATTGTATTCATAGCATGTTTTTGGGTAGGGCCCTCTAGCTTTGGTTGGTTTTGGGAGTTCTACTTATCACTTTTGTAAGAAATTAGTGTTTCTTAATTTCTAGGTGGTTATCTCATAAATGATTGTGGATTTGCCTTGATAGGTGGATCTCTTAAAAGGCTCTAGATAGCTATCAATGAGTTTGTGTTAATTGTGTGGCTCACGTGGAGACATGCATCTCTCTTGGAGGTGATCTGGTCGGTCTCAAGATGTATCTCTATGGGAATGACATGCAACATCATCTTGTAGGTCTAGTAAGGACACATATCACTTTTATGGGCTTTCAGAGGTGTTTTAGTGGATATTTAGATAGAAACAACATGGACATGACAAGTGTCATCATCACGTGGGTCCAAATGAAACATGCATCATTCTCATAGGCTTATTTTAATTCTTATGCCACTTGTCACTCACAAAAATAACTTTGGATAGTTATACTCCAGCGAGTCTTAATTGGATGGCTCAAATACATCTATGTGTTATTCTTAGAGTTATCATGAGATTTAGATTGGGTGTGATGTATCATTGACACATGTCATTTTTGGATGAATGTAGAGGAACATGCAGTACTTAAGAAGACTAATCAAGTTTGGATGGTTATATTTGAGACACATGGTGGCATCTCATGGGATTTAAGATTGTAGTGGAACACATGGTGACATGGATTGAATGGGATTAATCATGGGAGATATGATATTGTCACATAGCCTATGGATTTGAATTTAAATAGTTAACTCCATCACGAGCTTTCAGGATGATGCCACATGGCTTATAGGTTTCATAGATTTTTATTAAGTGTCTTACTTGGGGCAATGAATTGTTAAGGTGTCATGATGGATAGAAATGTGGACACCTATCCTTGTTAGGTTGAAATCTTAAATTTGATGTCCCATGAGGCATCTTAAATTGCTAATTTAACTTTGATGTCCTATGAGTCTAAGCGAGAAGTTAAGTTAGAATTTTAAAAATGTCAAACACCCATCATGAGAAAATGAAACAAGCCTAAAGAAAAATTATGTAAGTAAATGCTTTAAGTAAAGTGTAAGGTTAGCCCAGTAAGATTAAAAAGGGCTTATATCTCTCATGACAATTGGAAAAATAGATGAAACCTCCTTGATGAAGGCCTATCTACACATTTTTGAAGCATTCATGGTTAATAATCCATTGTTTGAATGAAACTTGAATAAAATTTGAAATAACTTGAATAATTTTGAGTTTCAATAAGTATTGAAAAATTTAAAAAATAACCAAAAATTGATAGGAAGTATTAAATCAAATTTTCTATATAGTCAGCCATTTTAGCAAGCTTTGCATCTTTGATATTTTAGAAAGTTAAGAAAGGAGGGTCCCCATTTTGGGAATAGGGATAGTTGAGGATTAACATTCATGAACATCCTAATGTAGTATATGGTGACTATGATAGTCATGAACATGATCAAGAGAATAACTTTAAAGAAGTGGTGGTTCTCAAGGAGAAAGAGAGAAAAGGATGATTAGTTGTAGTAGATTGAGTTATTTGAAGAACTTGAAGAGATTCACAATACTGAAGTTTAGGTGTACAAGAGGATATAAAAATATGTACTCATGGAGGAAAATGATCAAGATTGGATGGACTATAAAAATCTCATTGATGAGTTTGAGGATCTTGTAGCTGGTAAGCAATTTGATCCTATTTAAAGTACTATGGAAGTTAAGGAGATATGATTTATTCAATCATCATTAGAGGATGCAGCTAAAGAGTCTCATGAGAAGGTTGAATTTGTTGAAATGAAAGATCAATTCACCTTCATAGGTGATATATTTAAAGTTACCTTGATTGTATTAAATGTCATGCCAAAGAAGTTGGAAAACATAAAAAAGATGAAGACATAAAATCCCATGCTCAATTGGAAAATTTATTCATGAACTCCTCTATCTCATGGAGAAAGATATGAAGAAAAATTTCCCTTTGATCTAGGAGGAAAAACTTGATTCAGGTTAGTCTATACATAACTTAGTTTGATTAAGTGTTGTGTGTGTTTTCCCTAAGTGTTCTTGAGAACATAAGTGTGTGGTTTTGTTTCTTGTCTTGTTGGTTTTTTACATTTTATGTTTAGTACATGTTCTGGTGTCTAATCAAAGGCTTGTTAGTGTCAAAGGTGGTGTATAGGTAACTCCATTTCCCAAGGATAGGAGAAGCCAACTAATCCTTAGCATAGCAGGCATGCTACCCCTAGGAAATTCTTAAAATGTTGACTAATTTGACCTCTTGGTCAAATAAGTCAACCCCCATGTAATTTAAAACTTTCATAGGGCCCCTTAGGTCCTAAAATGTGTACTATGAACTTAATAAGATCAAACATTATGTTTTCACCCTTTTCACATTTATATAGTTTATCCTATGCCATTCTAAGGTCACATTTTGGGTTATTTAATGAACTTGTATGGTTTCCTCAAGGGGAAAAGTGTGTCAAGGTGTTATTAAAAATAAAATGTGTTAGAGTTGGTTAGAGAATTAGTTTTTTAACTGACACTTATAGTTCTAAACATTGGAAAGAAGGAGATAACTACAAAAATAGGGAGTTTCTAAAATTATACAGATTATATAATAAGTTTGGCACATGGCAAATCTTCATCAGTGTCTATTTAACTCCCTAAAAGTCATATATATTATTTAGAGTATTTTAAAAGTATAAAAATGGTGAAAACCAATTTATTTCTCTATTCTCTCTCTTGTGCAAGTCAAAAAAGACCAACTACTTTTCTATTGGTATGGATTAGAAGGGTAGAGTTGAGAAGAATGCTTTTAAAAGATTAAAGTAGTATTTTTGAGATTAAAATTTACATCAAAATTCTACACATTGATGTATTTTAATTCATGAATCATGTTCAAGACTACCACTACCTCCAAATTGTCTTCACATTCCCATCACCTTTAGGTTTCCCCATTTGTTTGTATAATATGATGTTTCTAAGTGTTGAAAGCATTATTTTAGGGCATGTTATTAATCCTAAGATGGTTTTAAAATTTTTTTTGCATGTGTGGATATGAAGATGAAAGTAGAACCACTCTCCTTATGTTGGAAGTGAAAATATAGTGGTAGTTTTTATCTTTTCTAGATGGTTTCAAATCAAGGTGATATGTCTGTATTTCATCTCCCAAACCATGGAAATCAGTTTATCCATGAAAATTTTTAATTGGAGGTTTATAGGTTGATTGGGTTGGGATTTTAAAGACCATGAACAAAGACATAACAAAACTCTTCAATACACAGTCATATACAAGCATGTCAAACAATGAAGGACTATTCAAAACCCCAAGAGACTAGTTGCATTCATTCCATGACTTGAATGGAAGTTCTCAAGTCATCTATGGATCATGATGTTAACCTTACAGTCATTTAAAAACCTTAAAATCAATCTAATCAAGAAAATTTATTCAAGGGAAACATTACCTTAACTTCTCTGAAATACATTTTTTCTCTAGATGGTATCATTTGTTGTTGGAATCTAGTGAGGTCTGTGTAAGTCTTATCATTCTAGTCTTATAATATAGATAGAGATGTCAATTATCAGCATAAATGAAAGTTTTTAAATAAATATAATATATTGATAGGTGAAATTCCAATTCTATAATGTTTCTACTAAAATAACTCAGTAAAGCACATTTCCAAAAGGCTACATGAACCTGTGACAACACAACTTGCAAATGACCTATGGCCTATTGATGGAAATGATGTGAGAACATGATGTCAAAGTTTGAGATGGGTTTAATCACATGAGGAATGGTATAATAAAAATATTTTTAAACCAAGGATATAATGTAAGTTAGATATATGACCACCTACAGGAATCTCATGACAGTGCATTAAGCATAAAACCTAAAATATAACTAGTTCACTATAGTATGGAGAATGGTGCATAGTATGAAAGCATGGGATAGGTTTTTTTAGATGAAAATATTCCTTATTGAACTTAGGTCAATCAAGAGGATTTAAACATAGTGTTTATACCTATATTAAAACCTATAGGAAAATGTCAAACTCCATCCTTAATGGTCACCTACAATTGTCACAATAAGACTCATATTGCAGACTAAGTCTCATCTTATGAAAGATGTAAGTTTAGTGAAGTTGGAAAATATATATGTTGGAAAATCATATTGAATACATATTTAAGGTTTATGAAATCAAATTTTGTGTGATTCTTAGAAATAAAGGAATAGGGTTCTAACCCTACACTCAGCCTACCTGAACATTGCGCACAGTCATATCCAATAACTAGTCTTAAGGATTTTGAGTTGTACAAGGTGTTATAAACATAGATAATACTTGAAATTTTGTGTAGAGGGTATTCATGAAATAATAAAACTATCCATAATTTCAATTGAGTCATATTAATAGGGGATATGCCTTCTATTCTATCTCTGATAGAGGGCACTCCATAGGTAGTCTAACATGTGGGCAAAGTATATGGATGAGAAAAAATGAATGGTCAGAGATTTAATTTTTTTTTTGAATGATATTAAAGGTTGATATGATTATTAGATAATAATTAAGATACCCTATAATAATTGGATCACCTATATGAGGTCAAATAGGTAGTTCAACACAGTTAGGCCTATTAGGCCCAAAATTAGCCATGAGCCCTAATGATGCTTGAATTCAATTTTATGACTAAATGAAATTTATAGGACAAGAGAGAAAATTTAGGGAAAATTTAAATAAATTTAAGACCTATCCATTTGAAGAGAACAACCACAAATTATTCATTTTGACCCAAAACTCTCTTAGGGGTACTTTAATTACATAAAAAATCTCAAGAGGCTAACTTATTATGCTCACACCTGTACAAAGGGATTGAATGGTTACCAAAGGAGTTTAGAATAGTTTAAATGGGTCCCTATATTTATCTTAGTGTAATTTTTTTGGAGTTTTAGCATCAATATTTTATAAACTATTGTGAACAGTCCAAACCACTAGAAACCCTCCTAAATCCCTCATTCAGACTTGATGGTGAAGACATGAAGGAATTTTCATTATAATGTTGTCAAATTCTTAGGAAAGTGTTTTAAAATTTTCTATAACTCCCCCAGGATCCATGATACTCATTTGGTCTATACTATATTTTGTACAGATAGACATAGTATGGGGTTTTCTATAACTTTTGACTAGTTATATAGGTATAAAGGAGAATTATTGAGTGAGAATCATTTTAGGAGGTCTATGGGTAATTTTTTCAAACATTAATATTAATATATAATCATATTAAAGCATGAAAACATATTTTTTAGAACATTCAACATAGGCAGTCTAAGTGAGATAGTGAGAAGGCAGGGTGACCATCCAAGATTGGAAGTGAGAATTAAATTTGGAGTTTCATGAAGGTATATTTAATAGACCAGAGGACAAATATGTATTAAAAAAGTGTCATAAAACCTATTAAATATATATCCATGAGAAAATGGAAGCCATTAAGAGAACAAGTGTGAAGACAAGCTGAGGAAGGCTAATGAGTGACTGCTAGAAAGTGAACACAAGTGTCAAGGAGGAAACTATTAGTTAAGGAAGTGTATAAGGGTTGTTAAAAATTTATTAAAACCTTATCATGGAAGATAAAATGTGTCAAATACTCATATATCAGTTTAAAACAATTAATTGAAGTCTTCATCATCAAGATAGTTTTAAAGAGGAAGGTGAAGAGCCCTAACGCCAACTCAAAGGAGAATTATGCAACTCTGATAGACTCTTATCGAAGATCACTTATTGAATTATTTTACACATAATTATCTTGATTATTAACTAGTTTCTATATCTTTACACTTGGATTGGTGAGTCTTTAACTTATCTTCTTCTCTCTCTTCTCATTTTCTCTATAAATGTAACCCTTTTTCGCAATTGTATCTAGTACACACCTAGTATAATGAAGCCTTGCTAGTTTGGCACCTTGTTTTATACTTTAAATAAAGTAATGAAGTTGATTTATTATCTACACATATTTCATAAGTATTTCAAGTGGTGTATTTTAATGATGAGTGATGAATTTTGTTTCTCCTTACTTTTATCTTTCCCTTGCATGCATTGTGCGAGTGACATCTTTTCTATCACGTCTCATAAAGCATATTGTTTGTTAAGGTGTACTTGAAGTGTGATATGGACTAGTAGTGTCTAATATTAGAACTTATTTTCACCCATATTTGGTTATGTATAAAAATCTACCTCTATGAGAAACACTTATGCTAGAAGGTTATATAATTGAGTCAGTTTTAGTAGCTTTCTCTCTTAGTGTATATGCAAGTGTGTCTGTGGACTAATCATTTGGTGTATCACCTCACTATTATAGGTTTAAATTATTTTTACTTCATCCATTTTCACCCCCAAGTGATTGTTATAGTGTATTATTTGAGATTAACAGACAAATCTAGGGAGCTAACCCTTTAACCTAGAGTTTTACCTTTGCTATAGGAAACCCATAGGCCTAGAGGTAATCTAGTGTCCAATATGGGAGAGGTTTGAACACCCTCTCCTATGGTGAAATATTTTGATAAAATAAGAAATAACACCAAGATCCATTTTTTAGGGCTATGTCCAAGATATCTTCTTTACCACTTTAACTTGTGCATAGTGATTTCATGGTCTTTTATTCTCCTTATAATAGAGCTAACTATGCATTTACTTTCATTGATAATTTCTCAAGATGTACCTGGGTTTATTTTCTTAAGTAAAAGAGTGTTGGGCTTATTTTATCAAGTAAAAGATTGATATATTTTCTCACTTCAAAGTCTTTAAGGTTTTGGTTGAGAAACAATATTATAGTTGCATCAAGAAGCTTCATATTGATAATGGGGTGGAGTACTTCAGTCAAGAGTTCTTTGATTTTTTAGCATCTCATGGTATAGTTAACCAACATTTTGTTGGTCAAAATCCACAACATAATAGGCTTATTAGAATGAAAGAATAAAAATTGAAAGGATATGGAGAACTACATGATGCATTCACAAGATTTACCTCCTATAGATTAGGTAAAGGTAATTAATTATGCAAACTACATTCATAACCATACACCACATAGAGCACTTGAGAATTTGACTCCAAATGAGGCTTAGAATTGAACCAATCATAATGTATAATTTTTAATATTTTTTAAGAACCTTTCTTGGGAATTTTTACCAAAGAAGAAAAGAAAAGCATTGGATAAGAAGAACAAACCTTTGATTATTTTAGGGTATTGCAAGGACATAAGATCTTAGCATATTTTATATCTTGATACTCATGATATTAATTTTTGAACACATGTATATTTTGATGAGCACTTCACATCTCATTATTCCTCATCTTCTTCCATTCCTTCTTCTTCTTATTTTTATGATTCATCACCTCCTCTTGAAGATTAATTCTTTGAGGACCTAGTTTAGGAGATTCTTGAGGAGGTTATAAAGGTTGAAGATCCTACTCACACTAATGTTACCACTATTACTAATGGGATCATAATATAATTTATAAGGAAACACCTTTCATATAGGATATTCCACCCACTCAACATCATCATGTACATTCTACAAGTACTAGACTTTTGTGTTAGGCATTCTCTAGGGATCTATAGTCTTTTTCACAAGCTCATCAAATATAGGAGTGAGATGATGTGATGACAAATGATTATTATTATTTGATGAATAATCAAACTTGGGATTTGGTCACTCTTATTAAGGTAATAAATTTTATTAGATTTAATTAGATTTATTTCACCAAGTATGTAGTTTATGGGTCTATAGATAAGTATAAGGAATATCTTATTGAAAAGGGGTTCTCATAGGTGAAATGTATTAACTAATTTGAGACTTTCACACCTATTTTAAAGATGGATTATATTCACCTTGTAATTTATATTTAAAAATCATGGTTGGATAGTGTATTAGATGGACGTTAAGAGTGCCTTCTTGCATGGAGATTTGTAGGAAGAAATCTATATGGAGTAGCATGCTGAGTTTTTTCATGATACTTTTCTTGTTTATTGACTTAAAAGGTCTCTTTATGGTCTCAAATAGGCCTCTCAAGCTTGGTATGATAATATGGATTCATTTATTCTCTTCATTATATTTTTTCACTACCACTTAGATCCCATAGTGTATATTCAACATATTGGGGAGGGCATTGTTATACTAGTCTTGTATGTTGATGATCTACTTCTCACATGTAGCTCCTATTTTCAAATTTAGACTATTCAACAAGCACTTTCAACATATTTAGATTTGATAGATATTGGTATTTTGTAATTTTTCCTTGGTTTATAGATTTCATAGTCAAATACAAGGATTTATTTGAGTCAGCATAAGTACACCCTTGATCTTCTTCAACATTTTAGCATGGCTGATTATAAGCCAAGTCCTCCATTTTAGTCTAGAGTGACTCTCACTACCACTTGTACTACTCCACTTTGTGATCTAAAATTATATAGGCAAAATTTTAAGAGTATTATGTATTTTACCCATACTCACCTTGACGTTTCATTTGTAGTTAGGATTGTATCTAGGTTTACACATGCTCCTCATGACAATCATTGGTAGGCTGCCAAGAGGATTTTATGATATTTGTGAGGCACTACTCATTTTAGATTACACTACACTAGGGGTTCTACTCAATTGGTTGGGTATAATGATTCATATTGGGTAGGTTCTTTGATGATATATAATCCACTTCTAGATACATATTTTGGCTTGGTTCTTCACCTATTGCTTGGTTGTGAAAGAAGCAATAGGCTATTTCACTTTCATCTATAGAGATTGAGTATAGGGCAATAGTTATAATGAGTCAATAGGTTATTTGGATTCGTTAGTTATTGACAAATTTTAGCTTCATGCAGGATTCACCTATTATACTTTGGTGTGAAAACCAAAATACAATTCACATATCTCATAACCCAATTGAGAACCAGTGGACTAAGCACATTGAGGTACATATGCACTTCATTTTCCAACACACTCAGGATGGAGTTTTTATCTTGGAGTACATTTTAACTCAGTAGCAACTTGCAAACATCTTCATGAATCCTTTTGTATCACCTAATTTCCTTGAGTTGTGTGGCATTCTTGGTTTTTCATAAGTTTTTCTTGGGGGGTGTTTATGAGGACATATTATTTATTTATTTCATGGATACATATTATACATGAGTACCTCATTAGGTCTAGTTATCAAGACTCATATTGTGTATACACGACTATTTTTTAGATATTGTTATCCCCTAGATTCAATTGATGGGGGTTATTAGACTATGTATTTCTCATTTTTTCTAGTTTATTAGCTAGATATTTAATCTTTTTTATAGTTTGTATTATGTGAGGTTTTATCCCACATTGATTATTTAGGCTAGTTTTGAGTTTTGCCTTACCTACTTATGTAAGGGCTTCCTATTGTAATAGCATCTCATTTTTTGAATAATCATATGACTTTCATTTTTTTGCATCTCATTTATTTGTAGCTTCATGTGTGATGTTATTTTTACTAACACTTCAGATTATTGGGTTGGAATGTTTTAATCATTCTTAAAATTTTCAAAAATATGCCCTCTTTGTAATCTATAGACGTTGAATACTAAATAGGTGTGGAGAAAATGCTTCCACAACATTCCCCCACTAAATCTAAGAACTATGATGTGTGGAATCGATACCCATATGACATACCACCACTAAATCTAAAAATTAATATAAATTCTTTTTGGATAATTTATCCACCCTTGATCATGGTATATTCAAATAATTTTTTGATTTGTCTAACATTGCACATGGTCATCTATGAAGACTTTAACATAGTTTAAGGTATTTAAAAAAGTTAAGGTTTAATGTTTGTACTTGTCTAAATCATTATAGTGTATTGACAACATGATTCAATCTTAGTAAATATATTCCAAAGTTCAAATATATTTAATTTATGTTGTAACAAACATTTAAAGACATTTTGAGTCAATTTATAATGTGGAGATGACAGTTTGAAGTAATAAAAAATCAATTACAAACATCTTCTTTATGTTTCCAAGCAAATAAATAGGTTACATAGTAAAATAAGGAATGTTTTGATGATATTTTTTAGGTTTAAATTTTTTAAAACCTCCTATATCCTTCTTAGGCCCAAAAATAGGATTAGGTAGAAGGCACAAGTCTAAACAATGCAAAAGATTGCTCAAGAACTCCATCAAGTCATTCACAAGCAAAGAAGGTCAACAAGTTTAGTGTTAATTTATGGAGGAGAAAGAGAGTGAAGAAAAATGATACTAAAATTTTAATTTAACCCATATTCCATAAAAAAATTTGGAAATATTTTTGATTTTTAGGGGTAGGGATTTATGAAAACTTGTTAACAAGTTTACCACCTCTAAAACCCTTACAAACACTGATAGTTTAATTTTATCCTTTCAACATCATATCTAAGCTTGATGGATACATGATAATGGTTTAAAAAAATATAATATGGTTATAATAGTCTATAAAACATCAAACCAAGGTAAAATTCTAGGGATCATACCTATAACAATAAGAAATCCCATTATTTTGTTATTTCTTGACATGGTAGGTAGGTTTGGAGACTGTAAAGTGTTTTCAAGCATGAAATGTGATTAGATGATAGTTTTAAATTATTTATTTAACATTATTAATACATTATAAAACTCATTATACCTATTATAATCATTTTAAGAGCTAAAATGGCAATAAGATATCTAGGTATGAATGCCCAACTTGACTATGTCAGTGCTACAGGCCTAAAAAAAGTGTTTTTATGAGATTTTATTGACCAATTTAATGTATAAAAATATTGGATAATATATAAGGTTATATATATGTCATATTAAAAAATTAATGAGTTACTTATACTATATAAAACTCAATATATGCCCATTTCTCTCTCTACATCCATTGTTCCTAATTTTTGAGTTATTACAGATCTAAAAAGGAGTGTTTTTGATCTTTTTTATGATTGATCATAAAAAAATAATTATTTAAATATTTATATGGGTTAATATAGGTTAAAATATAAAAATAATCATCTCTTGAGACCATATGGTGTTCAAAATACATTTTTTAGCAAACTAACCTGCTTGTTGCCCTACAAGCCTAGTATTCATAAAAAAGTGCATATTTTGAGTTATACTCAATTAAACCTCATAAATATTGAAATATATGTATTTTTTTATGTAATTTAAGTTAATTAATTATTTTAAATTCGTTAAATCTCATGAGTATGGATAAAAATCTTAAACATAGGTCTGTACCATAAGGGAAATCAGGGTTCTTAAATGGTTTGCATGGTGTTTGAGTGTGTGATTCTCTTAAATAGTTTGGAATATTTTAAATCTTGTTAAGAGTTATAATAAACTTAAACCATCCATAAAATAATTATTCATGGCTATATAATATTTTATCAAGTAAGATACTAAGCCAAGTGAAGACTACCTCTCACTTGCATTGAGAAAATGAAGTTACACACCTTCTTAAGTTTATTTAAGGCATAAGGATATTCAAGAAACTCATATAGACATATAATGGAATAATTTTAGGAATATTAAAGTCATAAAAAATCTCATTCTAGTGACTAATGGTACATTTAAAGATCTTGTAGCAGTGTTTTCAAGCTTGTCTCAAGTTAAACATGTTTTTGAGGACCACTAAGAGACGTAATAGACCTTAAACATTAGATTGATAACTATCTAAGTGTTAATAAGATGTGTCAAGAAACCAAAATTAATATAGATTAAATTTTCAACTTATAAGTCCTATATCAAGGGGGGAGGTCAAATTCAAGATATTAAGAATGAGTCATAGAATGCCACAAGTAACTCCTACACTACCTCTCAAAAGAACATCATAAAACAAGGCCAACACTTGTTGACGAAATAATGATATGAATATTTATTTCATTTCATTGATGTTTTAACTAATATCATGATTGGATGAAATCCATCATTATACAACTACATGTCCACCTTCTCTCTCTCCTTTCTTTTCTCATATATATACTCTCATATGGAAAGTTGAAAATATGTTCTAGCTGGTTACGGTATAACCTTGAAAAAATTGATATTGGTTATTGATTTTGAATCAAATAAAATATTATTCATGACTTATACATATTGAATATAGTGTTCTTATGATGAATTTTTGATGAATGATAGTGATAATGTTTAACTTCCTTACATTTATCCTCTTGACTGTTACCTCTTTATGACTAATTCATCTTCTTACAGGTCATGTGGTGTGTGTCAAGTAGTCTTGCAAAGGTTAAGAGTGTAAATATTCGCTAGTGTATTATTTTAGACCTCATAATTACCCCTCTTGATTTATGCATTAAATATAACCTCCATATCAAAACACTTATGTTAAAAGGATTGTTTGGAGTTGTGAAATCATATTTTAGTCTTGTTTTAGTCCATATTAGCAATCATAAATTAGTAGAGGAGAAATATAATTTGGTGCATCACCCATTTAATTCATTTATTTCATGCTTTATATCTCCCTTTACCATACACTTTTATTAGGTATAGTTTTAGTTTAGGTGTAGCATCAAGAGATCCAACCCTCTTTGGAAGTTCTCTTTAGTCATAGGTCACCCACAACTTTAAAGAGTTCCCATTATGTCAATTGGGTTTGGGTGAGGATACCTAAAATACCTCCTCAAGGGGTGAAACTCAAAGTGATAATAGTAGTATATATTAAATGAGTGTGGAGAACATGCTTACAAATCATTCCCTCATTAAATATATAAATTATACCAAATGTGGAAAACATGCCTCTATGACATACCCCCACTAATATTCCTCCCCTTTAATGTGATGGGAAGATAGGAACTAGTAGTTACATCACCTCAATAGGATAAGACATATTTATAATATGTGAATGTAACTATGTAACATATATAAAGAACGTGTCTAGATAGATATAGCATTGAATCACATAGAACCAATATGATCACATGTAGGCCTGAGATGTATGATAAATATCATGGCAATGTTTAGTTAGTAAAAATACAAGTTTAACAAGCAAACAAGAGCACTCAAAATCAATTTGAAAGTAAATGGTCTAATGATACTATAAATAAGGGGCATTTTCAAATGTCTCATAATTAATGGGACATGACTTAGTCAAATTTACATAAGGGAACATATGAAAATTTCAATGAAAGAATACAAAAGCATAGGGTTCATAATCAAAGGATCACATTTAATCTCTTGAAAAAGGAAATACAATATCAAGGCCAGACACTCAAGTAAATTCATAAAAAAACATAAAAAACCAACATAAACATATCATAATATCCTACAGATCAATTGTGTTAGGAAAAAATGTCAAGTGTATAACATATCAAGTACCTTGTGTAAGATATAATCATGGATAAAGGCATGTGTAAGTACATATTTAATATTAAACATGATAATGTAGAGTTATCATAAAATCATATAATGTATGTGTATCAAGATCAAGGAAGTGAATTCCCTCAAAGTCTACATGACATGAGTAGAGGGAAGGCCCAACATCCAAAATAGGAATATATCATGTATCTATGTATGCCTATATCATGCTCAAGTATAAGTGTGACATACATGTATGTAGGAGTAACTAAATATTACATACATCAACATGGAACTAACACATATTTACCAAAGGTAAAAGAGGACATGTGGGTGCCTAAAATGTTTTTCAAATTTTAATTGTTTTTTTATTCTTTTGGTATTTTTGAAGAGGAAATATCATCATATGATTCCATCTAATGAATGGTCATATATGTCTCCCAACTATATAGCTAGTGTAATAATCTATATTGAGGATCATGTACAGGTGAAATATATGTCATTGTGGTATTAGTGGTGCTCTACGTATGTAAAACATGACTTTATGGTGATGAATCAATAATAGGCATACTAGGAGTAGGGGTTATTAAAACCCATAATTGAGTGTTTGTTTGTTTATTTAGCATAACGATAATATTTACATTTAGAAGTGCTCTATATATTTTAACATGGTGTGTAGTATAAGATGGGGATTTTATGAAATCCATTATATGTCTCTGATGTAATGGCATCAAAATTATTGGCTACCTAGTAAAGGGGATTACATGTTGCGTACCCTTTTATAGTGAATTAAACTTAATAGGATTGATATCTATTTTTTTGGGTATAGGTTTCTCTTTTTCAAGAGGATGTTCATATGGAATTCTAAAAATCATAATTACTTGATTGGAATGAATGTAAATAACACACCCATGCATTGTATATGGTACCATTCAAAGAGTATATATATAAGGTCTTGCCAATATCATATCAAAGATGCATGTGGAATCAATAATTGAAAAGGTGGTAACCACTTGTGTGGGACCAACATGTAAAGGTACGTAAATCTTGCCAACAACCTTATGGGATGTCCCATTGAATGCTCTAACTAATTTTATAGAGGTGTAAATCACAATGAGTATAACATAAGTGCATAAGTAATATCATGGTGAAAACATTTTTACTTGAACCATTATCAATCAGAACACTTCATAGGGTTTTTTTCATCAAGATAGGCTCAAATAAATAGGGAATGAAGATTGAAGTTATCATACTTAATTTGATTATCATCTAAGTAAATACATTTATCTTAACCATATGAGTTATATGTTTCATGTAAGTGCAAATAATCCCATTAAATGGATGCTCATAATGTGAGGGAGGAGAATGTGTATTATATGCCATTTAGATGTATAGTTCCTTCTTATAATGGTCTTGTAAAGGATTTTTAAATATTTTCTATTTATGGTGATTTATAGGTTGTGATGATGAATCCTTTAGAGGATCCTCAGATATAATTTTTTGGTCATTGATAATATCTTAGATATTGTGCTTCAAGGTAAAACATATACTTTTAGAATTCCCTGGTCCCTGATGATAATAACATTAAGCATTCACATCATATACTTTGGGTATAGGTTGACTAACATCTATCTCTATAGGATGAGGCAGAGATATAAATTGACAATTTAGTAACCATGGAAGTAATGAATTTGGGGACTCAGGTAAATGGGAGAATTATCTCCTTGGTGCATTAAATAAGATAAGCTACTTAGGCCACTGTGAAACTATGTTAACCATGGTGGTTATTTCCTTTTTAGTATTAGGAGGTTTTAAATTATAACTTAGTTTTATTGTAAATTTAGTATTAGTTGTAGATGTAACTGGTGTGTTTTCTACATACTTGAGCTTATTCAATGACATAAGTTTCATTTTACGGTCCCATACAACATGGAATAAGTCATTGAAATATTTGAGCTTATTAAAAATAATGGAATAATGTAATGGATAAAGTAAACTTTGCTTTATTATTTATTACAACTCATCATATACCATAATATTGGTCATTTTAGCTAGCAATGTCTTATATATCAAGACATATTTATTGATAAGTTCATTGGTTCCTTGTTTGATTTTGTTAATTTAGGCATAGGAAACCTTTTCAAAAAAATTAACTGAAAAGTGTGCTAAAAATTAGTTTGAAATAGGTTTGAATGCTTTTTCATATTTGAGAGATAAATCATATAACCAACTTAAATCATAGTCCTTGAGGCTTATTTTAAATATCTAGTCAATAATTTTATCATTGGAGGCATCGTAAAAGCATTCCACAAAAAATGTTATATTATGTTGTTTAGGATCACCCTCTCTATCATAAAATGTGAACATAAGTGCGAAAAATATAGCTAGAAAAGGGTGCAAAGAGATATCATGTGAAAGAGGGTTATGCAACATAACTTATGAATATATAGCATGAGGAGGCTTTAAAGAAGTTTTTTCAATGTTTGTAACCTTATTATCCAAGGTATTTATAATTTGAAGGTGTATTTGAACTGTAAGTCTAGTGGGATTTATATTATCAAGTTGAGTAGTCACCAAAGGGGATGAAAACATGTTTTTAAGTAGTAATAGGTATTGAAACTAGTATTTGTGTTGAAATAATTTATAATTCCATGATAGATATATTAATAGTAGTTTTAGGAAACAAAGGTCCAAACACATAATCCAATGTCTCACTAGTTGTATGTGGATTGATGGGTGTGGGCTCATTTATAGTACCTTCTAAGGATTCACCTTCAAGAGGTGAGGTAGCCTTAGTTTTATATTTTTCACTTATTTTATCTCTTGTAACATACAAAAATCTATGCATTAAGCTCTTGTGATTATTCATATGAGTAATTAATGCTTCTTTATTTTCCATTTAGAATCAAGTTTCTTCACTAATATTTTCCATTGCTTCACAAATGAAAAATTTAATTTTTTTAATAAATTACAATAATCAAAAAAAAATTAGAAATCCCTAATTTGTCCTAGGTTTTTATGTTTAAAGATCAAGTTCACTAAATGTTTAACCGTAAAATGATCTAGGTGATCTTATTATTAGCCTTATATTTGATTAAATGGGTATATATAAATGAAATGGCATAAGAGTGATAATAATATCTATATCAAGATAATTAAATGCTAAACTTAGAAATAAACGTATATTGAATTTATTATGTTTAGTATAGGATAAATATAGAATTAAATTCTAAACTTATATCTAACCCTTTTATACCTCTAGACACTAATGCTATCCTAGGATAGTTACATTGATGCTATTATCTATGTTTAATGCAAGTGCCTTTTACATAATACCTACTAAAGAAGGATGTGTCCACCTTGATTTTTATGGGTTTTAATTCACCTTCACTCTGGTGCATTCAAATGTGGGTAATGTACTATCACTCCTTATGAAATGGCAAAACCCTAGTTCTCCATCTTCATAGTGATCATGGTGAAAATGGGTTAGTGGGCACACAATGTTAAGCTAACCCTAAAGACCCCATTATTACTGGGAACTACCTACATATCCAATACTTCAAAATAGGAAATCATACTCATGTGATTATTACTTACATGTTAGATTGTGTGTGAATCATGCAATATGAAAATCAAGTAAAATAATGACCTAGATTATAACTTAGAAAACTAGGCTCTTGGGATGATCCTTTGTAATTAAGACCTATAGATATGTTTCACCTATGATTGGTATGAAAATAAGGAATCTTTGTTCAATTTAATTCTTGGCAGAGTGCTTTAATAAGTTTCCTTGGTATCTTTGGTAAATTTATAGGTCTTTCCTAGGTAAGGAATGAATGAGGGTTGATCTTATATTTAGATCAATCCCTTTGGAGTAATAACTCAAATTAAAGAACTTAGTATGACCATTAATATACATTTAATTTGTAAATTGGTTAAATATATGGCACTAGACACTTACATTAGGTCAGGAAACTAATGTCAATGTGAGTGTCTATCCTAGACATTAGTGGCTAAGGAGTAAGGAAATAGGTATAGGCTTAAAACTTATAAAGGTGGAAGATAAGTAAATTTTAAGCATTCTCAGAAAGAGAGAGGGTTTGTGTCATAAACATAAGATTGGTCAGACTAAGAGATATAGGTCAATGGACATGAGATAAAGTAGACGCAAGACATGAAAAAATGGGAAAGGTCCAAAATTGGGAGGAACAACCAAGGTCTGAGTTTTCCAAGTGTACAAGACTAAGGTACTATATAATCATAAAATATCATCTATAAAACCAATGTAACCAATCTCATTTATAACCTTTGAATATCTATTGAGAGTGGTATTAAAGTTGATAGAGATAGAAGGGTAAAACATATCTAGATGTGAATATTAGCTACCTCCTCTCACAAGTAAAGGATGATACTCAACATGGTATTAAAATTGATAATGGGTTTGATATCTTAACCAAGGGACATGAAGATTGTGTTATAATACCAAAAATGGTTAAACAAGGGGTTGATATTGATTTTTATTGATATATATTTTCTTTTTAGTGGTAATATCTCATAGTTGGGACCTATTGGCTGACAATTACTATTTTAGGCCATGTTTTTGTGGTTTTCTTCATTTATTTTGTTATTTTTTCATGTTATTGGTGGGATTTTTTAATATTGTTTAAATTTGATGTAATATTGGTCATACTTGTTGAAGGGCACATTATTGCCCTTATATGGTTATCTTGTCTTTTGTATGTCCTTTGTATGCTTTTGTATCATGTTCACACTCTTGAAATATAATAAATAGTCTACTAAAATTTGAAAAAACTAAAAAATATATTTATGATTTTGGTAAGAAGTGACATGGATTTAGTAAAATTCCCATAATTAAAACATACAAAACTAGATTAGAAAAAGTTTTTTTTAAGTGGTGTAAGGTTACGAATCTCAAACACATAGATCATGATAAATGTGAAACAAAACAAGAATATAATGTATATATCTCAAACTAACAATTCTCAAGGTCAACACAACATAAATGGCTGAAAGATATACATTGATTTGAAGTCATAAGAACACATAGTTTCCAACTTGATAATTTTATCAATTTTAATCTAGGTGCACATATATCCCACAAGGTCAGGATAAATTACATTTGGAAGGCCTAATAAAATTGATATGGGAACTTTTATTATTTCCCATTAACTTTAATATTTTACATTCACTTTATAGTATGACATTGAGCTCATAAATCCACATTTACTTTACATTTGTATATTCACTTTAGTTTAAAATATCATAACATAAAATGCAAGTTTTATGACATAAACACCTCCTTTTTCAAGAGTTGCATGATTCTAACTAGAATGTGAAAACTTTACTTCACAAATGAAATATGTTTAAGTCAATATTAAAACATAGTATTTCATTAAAGATTTAAAATATACAGTTACATCTTGATTCTTCTCTAGACTTGAAAACCTATTGATTTGTGGATTTTATGGTTAATGATTGACTAATTTCAATTTTGGGAAAGCTAAATTATATATACTAATGTATGGAAACTTATATGTTGTTTATTTTCATGATCATTAACTTGTTGATTTAGTTATACTTATATGTTATATACATAATGATCATGATTACTTAGTTTAGTATATTATGAATTTTATCTTGATACAAGCTAAATACCTTTATTTTTCTAAGGTGGATGTAGGATAGAGTTCATCCCTCAGAATATGATGGTGGGATAGCATCATCAAAGAGGTTGGAGTAGATGGAGGAATTTAGGGAATGCTAGAGTGAAAATAGGAACCCTACACACACCACATAGAGTATAAGGTGCTTTTTAATTATTGATTGATTTAAATGGCTTGTAGTATGATTTTAGTTACTAATATGTTTTATGCATTTTAAAATGATTGGTTTTCATGATGGTACCATACTCCAACCTGGTTGTACATTTTCAATTGTTATATTGAAATTCTTATAGGTTATCTTATTTAACTTGCCTCGTGTAATTATGTTACCATAACTTGTGCTTTGGAATCCTTGAATGTCTTTGCTATGATGTAAAGTATGAATCTATTATCTTTTGGATGTGTGATTTTATTCCTTGAATGTTAATAGGTTGTGAGAGTGTGGGGCATGTGATTTATAAAAAATACATTTATATAAAGGAAAAGGTAGACTTAATTTCTTTGTGTGTTAGATGATTATTAATTTGATTAAATTAGCAAGGTGTGATTAAAGTTGAATTAGATATGATTATTATGGAAGTAAATTTTAATAATTAAAATGTTTAAAAGATTATTAAATGATGATGGTTCATGAAAGTAGGGTTTGTGTGGTGTTGACTTGAAATCTTTGAGCCATTATGCAAAATAAACACTTCAATTTTGGATTGCATGGGAAATCATTAAGTCATTCCCAGAATTCTATGACTTGTTTTTAGGATGAATGGACATTTTTGTTGAGCTCATCATGAGAATAGTTAGTTTTGGTAGAGATATTTGGGATTTTTTTGGTAGAAAATAGCATGCATGAATATAAAGAGTGGGGAGAAGATATGCATGGACACATGTGATAGACAAAAGGAGAGAAAGGATGAAGAAAGTGAAGGGTTTGATAATTTTTGGAAAGAGTAATACCAATTTGACATATCCATGAATTCCTTTACTAGGTAGGGTTTTGTTGGTTAAATTCAAAGTTTATATTGTATGAATTAAATCAACAAAGCTTTTAATTTTTTATTGAATAGGGTTTTCTTTTCATTATTATGAAATTTATAGAAAAACCAAGGGGATTATAAATTTGGAACTAGGGATGGGATTGATCCATCCACAGAGCCAAATATATGACTCTAAAAACCCTAGTCAAATGGCTATGGATTCAAAATTCATTTCCAAAATAATTAACTAAGTTATAAATTAAATATTCTATTTAGTATACAATGACTAGTAGAATATATAAATTTATGATGAGTAATGTAAACATAACTAGAAGAGATTTATAAGGTGGAAACCCCTACCTATTATATCTAGGATAAATTCAAGATTAAATGGATTTTGTATATTGAGTTTAAACATAAATTTGGTCTTCAATTAAGATCAATATTTAAACATAGTATTAAATCATTTATTTCAGCATATAAATGTACTAGTTTATTTTTATGTTTAAATTGAGCCAAGAATTTGTAACAAATAACTTGAATTATGACATGACTGGGTATGTAAGGTTAAATTGAGATGAAAAATTATAAAGGAATAATAAATTTTAAAACCCTATCTCTGATTAAATAATTTTATATATGTCTCTTTAGTTGGAAGATTTTCCTTTTGAGCAAAATAACATCAGAATTGGTCTAATTTTTTATGAAGTTTGTACATAACAATAACTATAATTGTATAAATATACATAGGCATATACATAAATTTTACGGGTCTTGTGAAATTCATTCGATGACATGATATTATGCATATATCTATATATCTATATATACTATGTTTAGGCTTTAAATTATTATATTTATATTTAAGGCTAGGTTATAATGTGTTTTGAACCCTAAGTAAGATTTAAAATATGACTGTTAGAAGATGGGGTATCTACCATAGTTATATTGAGGAGTTTCTTTTTGTGTGATTAGGGAAAAAGATAAAACTCATAGCAATTTTTATTATTGTATAAACCTACCAGATACATTTATACTTGTATTAAGAGATGATAAAATCATTTCTTACAACCTATAGGAGTATACATATATAAATCCATTCTTATATTCAAATATGTATATATATGTATGTGTTTATGCCTAGTTGTGACTATGAGTTGTTTGATATACTAAGTAAAGGTCTATTGGATTTATGGAAATAAATGCAACTTTAATAATAAAGTTAATCTTTGTTGAGTATTGAAAAAGAAATTATATATATATATATATATATATATTTATATTTATATATAAACACATGATACCCATGAATTGTTGAAAGAATAATATTCTAATATGAGTATACCATATGATCATATGCATATATGGATGGAAAATTAAATGTAATGTATGCAATATAAAATATGTATTAATGCATTTGTTTACTTGAAATAATAATGCTAAATGTGGATGTGAATATAATGGATTCAAGGAACTTCTAAATATGCAATATTTGAGAATTAATACAAACCATATTAATATTGGTTAGTATATGAATAGATTATTGATGCACTTTGGGTATATGTAAATAAGGTGAATTTAGGATGAGATAACAATTAATGATAGATGGTTGAATGACATTGAGTGAAAACTTACATATAAGGGTTTTAGTAAATTGAAGTATGATGTTTAATTTTAACCAAATGGTATGATTGTCTTGAAATCTATTTATATATCTGATATAAATAAATTAGTTGTTTAGTACTATTATGTTGCATTTTATAGGTTAAATTTTAATCATTTAGACTTTATTTTTCTAGGATAGAATATAGTAGCTAGTAGGGAAAAAATAAATATGAAATTTTGTTGGTTTTAATATTTTTGTATATATATGAACCATCTTGGTATTAATGGCACTAAACAAGTAGGTGAGGTAGATTTCACATACTTTATTAGTGTCATTAACATTAATAGATATTTTAATCTAATTGAAAGGTGTGTATGAAATTAATTGATCCTTGAGATCAAATAACTATAAGGAAAACTTTGGCCAAACATTGTCATTTCGTATGTTTGATTTAGTTTACATGTTTTGTATGATATCATGTTAGAATGGATTTATTTATGATATTTTGTGTGTAATAGTTATCTTACATCACATAGGTTCTAGTTCACACTCTTTATTATTAAACGATCATTATCTACCCATTCATGAAGGGAGGGCCATTCCCTATTTAGAAGATTATGAGGGGGATATATGGTATATGATTGGTGTGGAAAAGAACTTAGATTATGCTCTCCCTCCCTTATTAGTACTTAACTAGAGACTACACTTATGATTACTTATGGATGTTTCAAGTTCAATGAGACTCGCATGCTCCATTGAGTATTGTATAGTCGTAAATTATTATTAAACCATGTATTATGTTGAAATTTTACTACTTTATTGTATTTAACCACTACAATAGTTGGATGTAACATTGCATCAAGAGTGGATAAATTTTTAAACCTTAATTTATGATTTAAACACAATATTCATTTTCATAATCAAAGTCTACTTTATTCTATGATCATTAGCTAAATAGATTAGCTCTAGACCTTACTTATGGTTAATTTAAAATAATGTATTTAGTTAAATATCACCATGTTATGGTTTCAATGTGATGGAATCTATAAAATGAATTAGTTTAAATGTTTTAATATTATTTTTTTACCTTATTTTATTAAAACTTAATGGGGTTGTTAAATTGTGGTATTAGATCTAAGGTTTAAACTCTAGGACTTCTTGAGTCCACTAATACAAGCATATTCACATGTTAACTAGAAAGATGAATGGCTTGGGGTAGACATAGAGGTGAGGGTACTTCAAAAATTAATGATATATTAGATCCAAATAAATTTACCACTGATAAAGATGCAAAGTTAGATTAGATCCTCACATCTATGCATGAAATTAGGGACCGAATCATAGCTTTAGAACATGGAATTCATGGACATATTAAGGAGAATAATCATGAAGAACTTGAGGAACATCTTGATAAGCAAGAAAATCCTCAAGAACATAGACTTGAGGAGGTACCATATGATTTAAGAGCTCAAATGGCTATAGAGATAACATGGGCTATGAAAAAGGTGAATCCACACAAGTTTGATGGAACCATTTTGGGAGATGGAGATAAAGAATGGATAACAGAGATGGAGAAGTATTTCAAGATTTGAAATTAATTAGAAGTTACTAAGGTAGTTTGGGGAGTATATCAACTTCTAGATAATAAATAACCTGGTGGTAAAATAAGAACCTTGAGATGAACCTTGAATCTACCACCACCACCTAAGAGTGGTTCATGACATTATTTATGTCACAATGGATTCCTTAGTTGTATTTTGATCAAAAGATAATATATTTTCATAACCTTAATCAAGGAGACCTTACTATGAATGAATAATTAGATAAATTAACTAAGATCCTAGAGTATGCCCTCAATATTAGGTAGATGATAGGTTTCACATCAGGAAGTTCATTATGGGATTTAAACCCCAAATTGGTTGTGCATGGGCCATCTACCATGGATCAGGTATACAAAAAGGTAGTTAAGTAGGATAAAAAAACTAAAATATCTTACTTAGGTTAGAGATAACTTTAAGAATAAGTTTGGAGGTCCTAAAATGACTTTCAAAAAGAATAAGTGGAAGAGGAGAAGAAACTCCAAGAACTAATTTAAGAACCAAAATGCTAAGTTTAATAGTAGTTTAGGAAATAGGAAAATTGGAAATGGTTTCAAGGGAGGTTTCAAGGTGAGATGGTAGTCATATAGGATAAGACCACCTAAAGGATGCTTCATTTATGGAGTTAATCATTATGATAGAGATTTTACTCAAGGGAAATTAGATGGTAAGAACAAGGGTTCTACCTTGTAATAGGGAACGTTTTAGTAGTGGATTCATGCAACTATTGATAATCATCAATCTAAATTCTAAGATTATCTTATTAAACTATTAGGTATTTTCTATGATCATCTAATTTTAATTTTTATTGACACTAAGGTTACTAAATGTTTTATTGCTCCTATAATGTTTAATAAGCTGTCTAAAAAAGATGGGATTATGGAAAATGCATGGTTAGTATAGTATGGGAATGAATCAAAGGTTAAGGTTGATAAATGTATTTTGGAAGATAAGATCAAATTATCTAAATCCACTATAATAGTGGATCTATATGTCTCACCACTAGGGTTATGTGATGTGATCTTAAGAGTAAATTAGATTACTAGGCATAAAGCTAAGGTTGATTTCTATCTTATTAAGGTAGAATGTTAGGATGATTTTGGAAATCATACATAGCTTAATAGTGATAAAAGAGAGTTAAAGCTTAGGCAAATTTTCACAATTCAACTTAAAAAGGCTTAGAAAAAAGGATATTAGGAATTTATTATTAAAATAAATGAGATGCAAGAATCTAAATAACCATCCATTAAGGATTATCATTTATTAATACCTTTCAAGATGTATTTTTAAAGGAATTACTGGGATTACCACCCAAAAATGAGTTTGATTTCCTAATTGACATAATACCTAGATTTAAACTTTAGTCTAAGGTGCCTTATAGGATGACAACTATAGAATTGGTTGAGTTGAAATTTCAACTATATGAATTTTAATCAAAAGGGTTAATTCGAATAAGTGTGTCATCTTGGGGTATACGAGTGGTGTTAATTAAGAAGAAGGATGGTACTCTTCACCTATGTATTGATTAAAAGATGTTGAACAAAGTGATAATAAATAATAGATACCCATTACCTTGCATTGATGATCTCTTTTATTAGATGTGAGGGGCAACAATCTTATCTAAGATTGATCTCCAAGGAGGTCATCAACTGAGAATCCATGATATGGATATTCCTAAAATAATGTTTACAACCTGGTATAGACATTTTGAAATTACAATGTTTCCTTTTGGGTTAACAAATACTCGAACACAATTTATGAATCTCAGGAACAATGTGTTTATGAATTATCTTGACCACTTTGTGTTAGATTTTCTAGAAGATATACTCATTTATTCTAAGAATGAGGAAGAACATCTTTATCATCTAGAATTGTTTTTGAAATGGTTGTGGAAGCATAAATTATATGGTAAGTTATCCAAATATGCATTTTTACAAAGACAAGTGAAATATTTGTGACACATTATCTGTATAGATTGAAGTTTAGTTTATCCAATGAAGATAAGAGCCATAATGGAATGGCTAACACCTAAAAGTGTACATGAGGTGAGAATTTTTATAGGATTAGTAGGTTATTATAGGAATTTTGTTCCAAATTTCTCAAAAATAGCTAACCTAATTACCTCTCTTCAATATAAGAATTAGAGTTTTGTTTGGTCAGATAAGTGTGAAAAAGCCTTTCAAGAGCTAAAAATTAGGCTTACATCAACACATGTGGTAAGAGTTATTGATGTGAATGGTTAGTTCTTAGTAACCATTAATGCATTTAGGGATGTAATTGGAGGAGTTATTATAAAAGATAGTTTAGTTGTAGCATATGATTATATAAAAATTAAGCCTTATGAATCAAATTATGCCCCTCATAATCTAGAATTTGATGTAATAGTGCATGCCTTGTAAGTTTGGAGGTATTTTCTATTGGGAAAACCATTTGAACTCAAGACTAAATTCTTGGGACTCAATTATATCTTTAACCAAATAAACTTGAATACACATTAGAAATGTTGGTTAGAATTCTTATCTAATTATGATTTTGATATTAATTATATCACAAGAAAAGAAAATAGAGTTGTAGATTCCCGAAGTCATAAAAGGTACACACTAGCCTTGGATATTATTAGGAGTACTTTTCAATATTAGGTAATTAAATTGTCCTTTGGAGATGAATTCTATGATCAGATTAAAAAATATGTCAAAAGATGATCATAACCCCAAGTTTAATGGATTCAAGCTGGAGAATGATGGTCTTTTGAGGTACAATGATAGAATGTATGTACTTGATAGAGAAAAAATGAGGAGTGAATTGATAAAATAATTACACAATGCCTCTTATTAATGTCATCCTAGAGTAACTAATCTCATCAATGAGTTAATACCTCTCTATTTATGGAAAGGAATTAAAAAGGATGTAACAAATTTTGTATCTCATTATTTGAAATCTCAGCATGTGAAGGCTTAACACGTGCATCTTCCATGATTATTATATCCTCATGGTATACTAGAATGGAAGTGGTATGTAATTAGCATGGACTTTGTCCAAGGTTTGTTGTTCTCATTAAATCATCATGATATGATCTTGGTAGCAATTGACAAACTAACTTAGGTAGCTCACTTCATAATAGGTAACTTAATTGATGTTGCACCAATGATTGCAAATATATTCATAAAATAGGTGTACCGATTACATGGATTTAAAAATATATCATTTTTTATCAAGATTTGAGAATGAATTTCAGATTTTGGTTGACTTTACATTCATCTTTGGGCACATAGTTGACTTTTAATACTACATATCACCCAAAAATAGATGGAAAAATAGAGAGGGTTAACCAAGTTTTAGAATATCTCCTTAAAATGTATTATATGGATCAAACATATAAGTGGGAGGAGTACCTTCCATTAGTTGAGTTTGCCTACAATAACTCATACCAATTAGCTTTGAAAATGGTTCTCTTTGAGGCATTATATGGAAGAAGGTGTAGAACACCAATCAGTTGGGATAAGTTAGAAGATATAGTAGTCTTTTGACTTGAAATGATTATGAAGATGGAATATCAAGTTATAACAATTAGGCAAAGGTTGGTTGAGGCAAATGATAGACAAAAAAGTTATACTGATTTGAAAAGAATGAAAAGATAGTTTTATGTTGGTGATAAAGTATTTATAGGGGTTAAGCCTAAGAAAATATTGATTAAGTTTGGTAAATCAATGGATCTTTCACCAAGATTTGTGGGACCTTTTGAAGTTTTATAAGTGATCAAACCTGTAGTATATAGGCTTGCTTTGCCACTAGTTCTAGTTATCTTGCATAAATTTTTCCATGTGTCCTATCTTAAAAAGTATGTTGTTGATCATTATCATGTATTAGATTGGAATGATTTATAGGTTCTCAATCTCAAGGTGGTCACAATAAAACTAGTTAGAATAATTGACACTCATAAACTTAGTTTGAATAATAGAAAAATGTCAAAGTGCAAGGTCTAGTGGGACTAATATTTTGAAAATAGTGCCACCTAGGAGGATTCTGATGAGTTATATAAGTTGCTTCCACATTTGTTTACGTAATATTTTTTCTAGATATTATTTAATGTTTTGTTAAATAATGTTTAATTTTAGAACTAATGTTGGAATAAGTATCATCAAGATGATGACCAGATTTAGAAGGATGTTATATACTAATTCTTCTCTAGACTTGATAACCTATTGATTTGTGGATTTTATGATTAATGATAGGCTAATTTCTATTTTGGGTACAATGGATTATATATAATAATGTATGGATATTTATATGTTATTTATTTTCATGATCATTAACTTGTTGAGTTAGTTGTACTTATATGTTATGTATATGATGATCATGATTACTCAGTTCATTACAATAATATATTATGGATTTTATCTTGATACAAGTTAACTACCTTTGTTGTTCTGAGGTAGATGCAAGCTAGAGTCTATCCCTCAGACTATGATGAAGGGAGAGAATTATTAGAGAGGATGGAGCATATCAAAACATTTGGGGGATAATAGAGTGAAAATGGGAACCCTACACACACCATGTAAAGTAGAAGCCACTTTTTAATTATTGATTGATTTAAATGGCTTGTATTATGATTTTAGTTGCTAATATGTTTCCTGCATTTGAAAATGGTTGGTTTTCATGTTGGTACCATACTCTAACCTAGTTGTGTGTTTGAAATTGTTAGATTGAAATTCTTATATGTTATCTTAATTATGTTATCTCATGTGATTATGTTACCATAAGTTGTGTTTTAGAATCCTTGAATGTCCTTGATATGATGCAAAGTATGAATCAACCATCTTTGGGATGTGTGTGAATATTTATGAAAATAATTTTTCCTTACTTTAATGATAATAGGTTGTGAGAGTGTGGGTCATGTGATTTATATAAAATACATTGCTATAAAGAAAAAAGAGGACTTAATTTATTTGTGTGTTAGATGATTATTAAATTGACTAAATTAGTAAGGTGTGATTAAAGATTAATAAGTTATGATTATTAAGGAAGTCAATGTTAATATTTATAATGTTTAAAATATTATGAAATGATTAAGGTTCAAGAATTTAGGGTTTGTGTGGTGTTGAATTGAACTCTTTGAGCCACTATGTAAAAAAACACTTTGGTTTTAGATTACTTGGATAAAAATTAAGTCATTCCTAGAATTTTGTGAGTTATTTTGGGGATGCATGGAATTTTTTCTAAGCTCATTATGAGCACAATAAATTTTGGTAGAGATATTGGTGATTTCATTGGAAGAAGAATAGTATGTAGGAAGATAAAGAGTCGGGAGAAGATATTCTTGGACACACACGATAGATAAAAGGAGAGAAACAAAGAAGAAAAAGAGGGTTCATGAACTTTTGGAAAGAGAAATACTAATTTGGAATATCCATGAATTCCTTTACCAGGTAGGCTTTTGTTGGTTAAATTCATAGTTTTTATTGTATGAATTAAATCAATAAACTTGGTAAATTTTTATTAAATAGGGTTTTATTTTCATTATTATGAAATTTTTAGAAAACTTAGGGGTATTGTATACTTGTCACTAAATATGGGCCCATCCCATCCATAAAGCCAAATATATGACTCTAAAAACCCCATTCAAATGGCTATGTATTTTGAATTTGTTTCCAAAATAATTAACCAAGTTATAATGTAGAGATTTTGTTTAATATACAATGACTAGAGAAATAGATAAATTCATAGAGTTGTGTAAACATAAGTAGAAGAGATTTAGAAGGTAGAAAACCCTGCTTATGATATCTAGGTTAAATTTGAGATTAATTGGATTTAATATCTTGAGGTAAACATAAATCTAGTCTTTGGTTAATCTTGGTCTTTAAACATAGTATTGAATCATTTCTTTCAACATACACATGTATTGGGTTGTTTTTATGTTTAAATTGGGTCAAGAATTTGTAACAAATAACCTAAATTAGGGAACAAATGGGTATGTAAGGTTAAACTAAGATTAAAAATTATAATAGAATAAGAAAATTTAAAATCCTATCTTTGATTAAATAATTTCATAGATGTTTCTTCAGTTGGAAGATTTTCATTCTGAGTAGAATAACACTAGGACTAGTCTAATTCTTCTTATGAAGTTTGTACATAGTAATAACTATAAATGTATAAATACACATAGGTATATACTTATATTTTATAGTTTCATGGGAAATTTTATTTTATGACCTATTGATATGCATATATATATATATATATATAGGTCATCAAATAAATTATATATATATATATATATATATAGACACACACACACACATACATACTATGTTTAAGTTGCTTGTTCTTATATTTTATATTTAAGGTTGGGTTTAAAATGTGTTTTGAACCCTAAGAAAGCTTTAAATTTATGACTATAAAATGATAGGGTATCTATCATAGTTATATTTTTTGAGTTTCTTTTTGTGTGATTAGGGAAAAGGATAAAACACATCAATTATTACTATTGTGTAAACCTGTTAAATACATTTATACTCGTATTAAGAGATCACAAAAATGATTTATTGTAGCCTATAAGACTATAAATAGATAAATCCATTCCTATAT
>JARHVA010011363.1:0-65992 GCA_037957365.1 Torreya grandis | reverse complement strand
ACTATTACTTGCTTATGTATATATATATATATATATATATATTTATATATATATATATATATATATATATATATATACATACATACATACATACATAGATATATACATATATATATATATGTGTGTGTGTGTGTACATACATACATACATACATACATACATACATACATACATACATACATACATATATATATATATATATATATATATATATATATATATATATATATATATATATATATATATATATATATAAGCAAGTAATAGTTAAAATGGAACATAATAACATACCAACACAACATTCATTAAACTCTCAAGGGTTGCATGCACATATAAATAAACACCTACCAACTATTACAAGACATATTATCCATAACAATAACTAGCATGTGTACAAAAAATAGTCAAATATAGGTATGAATTTAGGCATAATAATTATAATGTTTACCACCCATTATAATATACATGTACACTGTAATACCCTATGATATTCCATTATATCATAGGTTTTCATATACATGAAAATACATACCCAAAATTATGATTCTAAAAATTGAACGACACACATACATCATAATAACTAATCAAATATGAAGCTATACCACTTGGGTATGCTCCAAGTCTAAAATTCATACCAACATTCAAGGTAATATAACATAGGATCAAACATCATGATGCACTATTAGCTGCTATTATGACCATCCATTATATATATATATATATATATATATATATATATATATATATATATATATATTGAATAATTGTATGTGACACATATTACATATATGTTAATATGTTTTAATGGATGGTCATAATAGCAGCTAATAGTGCATCATGATGTTTGCTCCTCTGTTATATTACCTTGAATGTTGGTATGCAGTTTAGACTTGGAGCATACCCAAGTGGTATAGCTTCATATTTGATTAATTATTATGATGTATGTGTGTCGTTCAATTTTTAGAATCGTAATTTTGGGTATGTATTTTCATGTATATGAAAACTTATGATATAATGGAATATCATAGGGTATTACAGTGTACATGTATATTATAATGGGTGGTACACATTATAATTATTATGCTTAAATTCATACCTATATTTGACTAATTTGTTGTATACATGCTAGTTATTGTTATGGATAGTATGTCTTGTAATAGTTGGTAGGTGTTTATGTATGTGTGCATGTAACCCTTGAGAGTTTAATGAATGTTGTGTTGGTATGTTATTATGTTCCATTTTAACTATTACTTGCTTATGTGTGTGTGTGTACACACACACACACACACACACACACACACACACACACACACACACACACACACACACACACATGTATGTATATACTTATATATATACATATACATATACATATACATACATACATACATACATACATACATACATACATACATATATGTGTGTGTGTGTGTGTGTGTGTGTGTGTGTGTGTGTGTGTGTGTGTGTGTGTGTGTGTGTGTGTGTGTACATATAAGCAATTAATAGTTAAAATGGAACATAATAACATACCAACACAACATTCAATAAACTCTCAAGGGTTGCATGCACACATACATAAACACCTACCAACTATTACAGGACATACTATCCATAACAATAACTAGCATGTATACAAAAAATCAATCAAATATAGGTATGAATTTAGGCATAATAATTATAATGTGTACCACCCATTATAATATACATGTACACTATAATACCCTATGATATTCCATTATATCATAAGTTTTCATATACATGAAAATACATACCCAAAATTACGATTCTAAAAATTGAACGACACACATACATCATAATAATTAATCAAATATGAAGCTATACCACTTGGGTATGCTCCAAGTCTAAATTGGATACCAACATTCAAGGTAATATAACATAGGAGCAAACATCATGATGCACTATTAGCTACTATTATGACCATCCATTAAAACATATTAACATCTATGTAATATGTGTCACATACAATTAATATATATATATATATATATATATATATATATATATATATATATATATATATATATATATATAAACTCACAGTTAATCAATAATTTATAGAGAAACAATGAATTCATAAACTTATTATGATATTTCATTCCAATAATTTAATTTTTTTTCTAGGAGATTGTTCCAAAGGTTACAACTGTTGATTCTTGAGAAAACTTAATGATCTACTAAAGTCATTATTAAACTATAGGTACAGTCCCTATATACAAGAACACCTATGCACCTCATGTGGGTACTCTAATTCTATACAATTATTGAACCATGATTCAATGTTTTAAATCAAAACTACTAAATGTTGAAATTAGGCTAATGAATTAGTTATAAATACATGGAAACACACATTTGTATTTAACAACTAGAACTTCTAGAACTCAATTTCCCAAAACATGAAAAATACAACCTAGTATTTATTTTAAATTTATATATTTATAAGTAGACACCCATTAGGTTATTCACAAGTAATTATTTAAATTTAGCTGATACTCTACTTGAGGATTACAATTTGTAAAGTACACCCCTTTGTTCCTAATTACACTATCAATCATATTCACACTTATTTCTGAATTAAACATTCTAATAATAATATCATAACTACATAACTTGTTATGGTGTTATGCTCCTTGTGATAGGTCTCGTACCATAAATTGAATATAGTAAGGGGTCTCTTATAAGCCACGAAGCTTAATTCCATGAAATAGAAAGACTATATTAACTTATGGAACTATTATTCCTGGTTAAGAAAGCTTATCATAAAGCATATAATGTTTCAAAAGATAAAAGGCTCTATCTTGTCTAATTATTTGAAAGTTCATCAATTATGTCATCCTATAAGGGTAAATAAAGCTATGATTCTACCTAATCATAATGTCTATGGTTATATATATTTAAATGAATATTCACCTACAAGGTAACATCCCTTATGTCTCTTGACGAAGATCATTCATACTAACTATTTCTTTCCAATGAGCTTAAATAAAATAGTCAACCTTGGATATAAAAAAGATAGCTCACTCAGTATATATAAATTTATAAATATAACTAATGGATATAATATATATTTATTAATAAGAAGGTTATACCATGGGTTATTGATTCATTAACTTATTGACAATGGAAACTCAAGTTATACCTTATCGATTCAACATCCCACTATCATAATGTTGAGCAAACAACAATGCCAAATTCATTAGATATATATTGACAACAATGACACCCATTTAGAAATGGTTATAACTTGTTGTAACACGATGCCATTGTTTAGATTTGTTTAGTTAATTTATAGCAAGGGTTTAGAAATAAGATGCAAGTTTATAAATATAGTTAGATTATAAATGCAATTAGAACACCATCATAATATTGCATGAATATTAAACAAGGTCGATATCCCAACATGGCAATTGAATCTAGTCGAAACAATTATAAAATAATAATATAGTAGATGTTTCAACGCATCTTTCCCCTTAGTTGATTGAGAGTTATTTCAGTATTTCACCTTATTTTCATAGGTTTTCAATACAAGACAACTCTTCCAATAACGATGCTATCAAAGATATATTTCTATAATTTTAAAAGGAGAGTATCGACGATCTAGATATAAGGCTGAGAATATGGTGATGCCAAGTTTGATACAAAAAATAGATGGCAAGTTCATGCATTAAAAAGACAACATCAATGATTTGCTTTAAGAATTCTATTAATGTGGTAGCAGCCATCATAGTTCGTAAGATTTAGGTTTGGAACTTTAAAATATGAAATAAGACTTCTTTATAATAAGCACCTATATATATATATCCACCCAAAATGCAATGGTGTATAGATAAACATAAGGGATTTCAATGTTTATGAAAAAGGATTATCAAATTATCTAATTGCAGCACTGTAGTACCTACAGGGAGATGTACATAATAGTTTGGTTATAAAAAAATGAATATTCTAAGTTCAACACCTTATTTATAATTCCATGTAGTGATTTTAATTAAAAGAACTACAGTGACTCATAACAGTTGAGGACACCTATAAGCATAGCTAATTTCTAGCCATTTGAGAGTATTTACTATGATATCTATAAATATATTTATTAAAAACTAATTCATTATAATACAAAACATATCTATTGAAACTAGTTTGTTTGAAGGTGTTTAGCATATTGGCGATGACATAAAATAAAAACTTGGGTTTCTTACAATTTATACATATGGTTTTGCTTATATGCTACAAAGAGTACAAGCTTAAATCCTTTGGTTTACCTATATTTTCTCAAATTTTCATATGAATGCAAAAAATTAATTTCATAAATAACCTATATGTTTAGTTCTATGATCTACACACTTTCTTTCTCCTCTCATCCACTTCTGCACACTGCCTTTATCTATAGAAGTTCACCTCTTCCTTTCTTAATTTCCCCTTCTTTTTAAGGATATAGGCATAGCTTTTTGTTTTTGTTTTTATTTCTTGTTTTTCCATTATTTAATATTTTTATTTTTATTTTTCCTAAATTTATATCTTATACCCCTTTTATTCTTTATTGCCTTTTTTTAAAATGGAAATTTCTATTTTTATTTATTTATTCAATTATCGAGTTTTTTTTCTTTTTAATTAATATTTTTAATATGTTTTAAATTTGGAATGCTAAACTCTAAAATTTTACTAAATTAAATTAGCACCCAAATATATTTTAATAATTTCTAAATGGTAATTTCAAATTTTATAAATATCTCGTATTTAAAATTTACCCTTGTCAAATTGTTCCATTATTAGTGGTAAGACATCTCAAATTCACATGAGAATTCATAACATTTACCTATACTGGTAAACCACATAAATCAATATCCCAAGAAATAAATAAACACGTGACAATTAATTATTTTTAATGCATTTCTACCATGTACTAACTATTGTATGTGTGTGCAGGGTTTTGTTAGCTCTCTGTAGACTATGATGTCTCTATTTACATCACCCTCTTTGATGATGCTCTCCCTCCATCATGATCAAGGGATGAATTCTCCTACATCCATCTCATAACATCTAGGTAATTAAATCATATCACACGATAAACATAAAAAAATAATGTAATTGAAAAAATACATTAATATGCTTAAAATGTAATCACATATATTAACCAACTCAAAGTAAGCAATCATGCATCATCATCTAAATAAGAATTTTTTTACTATTAGCATAAATCCAAAGCTTAGTTATAATTATAAACCAAATTTGAAGTTGCCAACTATAGATATCCAAGGATAATGTAACAAGTTTTCCTGATGGGGAATCAGGATGTAACATCCTTCCCCCCTAAAGCTATTCATTGTCTGCAATGACTCTTATTCCTCCATAAGTTATGAAATAAAACATTATTTTTGAAAATAAAAAAACATGATATACAATATCAGATTAAAAAATAAATGAAAAATTATATGTATAACTCATTGTAGTTCCTTCAATTTGCACTATTCCCAGAGTATTAGCCCCAAAAGATCCTACTCAATGACATTTACATTTATGCAAAAAAAAATTATTAAGAATTAATTACTCTAAAATTTATTCTCATGACCACTCCAAGGTCTAGAACCATAAAAAAAACTAGCCCATATACATAACTTAGTGAAAGTTACACCAACTTTCCAAAAGCACATAAGATCATTATATAAGTCGAAATAAATGGTTAGGGAGAAGTCCACAAAATCTTCCAATCCTCTACACATCTCCCTATCCTAGAGAGTGTTTTTCTCATTCTGGAAAAAAGTAATTTGGGTACTTGGCAAGATTAATGTGTTTACTACTATCTCTACTTCATGTAGCTCCTGATAAGTATAACATGTCAATATTGTCACTACTCCACAGAGCCCTTGACAAGTATGATGATGAATAGGAACTGGAAATACTATATTTCTAATGTATATCAAAATCAAAGAATACCCATCCATAATATACATGTGTATGGCCATACAACTAAATTTGAAAGTTTTATCTATCAAATTCTAGATTTGATAAGTCCATCTATCAGATCCAACTCAGTAATAATCAAGTCAACGTGAGGCTAAGTAAGATACCATCCTATCACTTATAAATCATGTTCCCTATTCACCACTCTTACTTTAGGTCTCCACAACCTAATGATCTTAAAATGTGCACAATATTTCGAATAATCACAAGTTTATTCTAACAGATCATTGAAATCAAATCTATATGCTAAATGATTCTAGATGTATCATTAAACATACAAAAAAGATCACCCAATCAATCCATAATTGTATTAAGTACTACTAGTTAAACACATTTATATCATATTACATAGCTTAACTTATTCTATTATGTTCATGATTAAGAAAAAATAATGTTATATTTAGCATAATATACATAGGCCAATAATCACATTGTTCTTTTAACCTTATAAGGGAATAAACGAAACAAAATCTCCTTGCTTTCTCAACTAGCACACAAGTTAAAGGTTTATTCCAACCCCTAGATTGACAAGATGTTTCACACATCCTATACCCCACTTGTTTCTAATGAAAAGTATAAAATTACTCTTCAAAACTATATTCTTAAGGCTAAAAGAGAATAATACTGGTTTATAATAACATAATAATCATAATCAACTTATAGTTCTTAATCTTAAAATTTAATATATAGTTTCAAGGTTTATAAAATCACATGGTCTTAAAATAAAAAATAAAATAAAGTAGTGAATCTAAGGAGTCATAAGTGAAAATTAGAGAACAATCATCTCAACAACTCCTTCATACCTTCATCGGGTAAAGGAAAACACTGCAACTCAGTGTTTCCAAAGCACTTCTGACTTACCAAATTTGTAAGTATGGTATCTCAATATCTTTCCTCAACCAGAGGAATTAAATTACCAGACAATAAGATGTATCCATTCATCCAATCTAAAAAATTCTCTCTCAATAAGTGTAGAAACATTCTCCCACCAACTTTAATGGAGCCTGGTCAAACAACATTAAAAAACAAATGCTAAAATCAACAACATGAAAAAAGATTACTCTCATTAGCATCATAAAAATTTCAAAGGAGAATGAGTTAATACACACTTATCTATAAGCTAACTAAGAAAGATGACACTCCTTCCTAGTCCATATAACTTAAGGATGCCAAGCAAAACAAGGTCTTAACACATAGGGACTTTAAGACAAAACTATATCACTCTACTTCAAGAAAATTCCTACTATACTAGGTGGAACTAAAATTGGTTTTATAATATTTTATAATTATAGTAGTAGTGAAAATAAGGCACACAAAACTAAAGCACATAAATTTAAATGAAGAGCACCTTAATCTTATTAAACACTCTCAGAAATCAATGACAAAGATGACTTGACAACCAAGAAGGATGTAACACACTCGAGATTTTTGACTTGAGTGATAAACTATGGTAGAAAGCATTTTTTTATAACTCATAAACTATGTTATATATTCTCCTACAAAAAACCTTTCATACAACCATCACTAATGGAATACTCGATAAATCAATCCCCTTTACAACTCAAAAGGGGTATGAGTGCTCTTAAGGGTACACATCAATGGTTCCCACATACAATACATTAGTGCCACAACACTCCAATGATGATGTAACATGGTTCCACACTGAGACACCAAAAATCTAAATACCAGTTAAAATTAGGTTAAATAAGTAGTTATAAATACATGGAAACACACATTTGTATTTAATAGCTAGAACTTCCAAAACTCATTTTCCCAAAACATGAAAAATCCAACCTAGTATTTATTTTACATTTAGATATTTATAGGTAGACACCCATTAGGTTATTTAAAATTAATTATTTAAATTTGGCTAATACTCCACCCAAGGATTACAATTGCTAGAGTACACCCTTTTTTTTCCTGAGTACACTATCAACCATATTCACACTCATTTTTGAAGTAAACATTTTAATAATAATACCATAACTACATAACTTGTTTTGATGTTAATCTCCTTGTGATAGGTCCCATACCATAAAGTACATATATCAATGGGTCTGTAATAAGCCACAAGGCTTAATTACAAAAATAAAAATACTATATTAACTTTTGGAACTATTATTCCTAGTTAAGAAAACTTATCATAAAACATATAACGTTTCAAAAGACATAAGCCTCGTTCTTGTCCAATTATTTGAAACTTCATCAATTATGTCATCCTATAAGGATAAATTAAGCTATGGTTATACTTGATCATAATGCCTATGGTTATATATATTTAAATGAATAGTCACCTACAAGGTAACATCCATTAAATATAAGTCCTACATCTATCAATATATTTTTTAAAAACTAATTCATTTTAATACAAAAAATATTTATTAAAACTAGTTTGTTTGAAGAAATTTATTAGATAGGCGATGGCATAGAATAGAAACTTGGGTTTCTTACAATTTATACATATGATTTGTCTTATATGATATAGATAATACATGCTTAAATCCTTTGGTTCACCTGTAATTTCTTAATTTTTCATATGAATACACCAAATTAATTGCATAACTAACCTAAACATTTAGTTATGTCATCCACATGCTTTCCTTCTCCTTTCTCCACTTCCATGCACTGCCTCTACCTATATAAGTTAATCTCCTCCTTCCTTAATTTTCCCTTCTTTTTAAGGATATAGGCATAGCTTTTTCTTTTGGTTTTACTTTCTTGTTTTTCCATTATTTAATATTTTTCTTTTTCCTAAATTTAGATTTTATACCCATTTTGTTTCTTTATTGCCTTTTTTTTTTAAAATGGTAATTTCTGTTTTTATTTATTTATTCCTTTAATGAATTTTTCTTTTAATTAATATTTTTCATATATTTTAATATGTTTTAAATTTGGAATACTAAACTCTCAAATTTTATTAAATTAATTTAACACCCAAATATATCATAATATTTTCTAAGTGGCAATTTCAAAATTTATAAATATCCTATATTTAATTTTACCAATGTCAAATTATTCCTTCCATTATTAATGACAAGACGTGTCATATTCACAAAAGAATTCATAACAACATTTACCTATATTGGCAAAACACATAAAGTAATATCCTTAAAAAAAAGTAAAAACACAAGAATTAATTATTTTTAATGCATTTATACCATATAATAACTACTATGTGTGTGTGTAAGGTTTCTCCATCTCTTTGTAGAGATTAAATTTCTCAATCTATATCACCCTCTTCGATGATGCTCTCCCTCTAGCACGCTCAAGGGATGAATTATATTATGTCCACATAAAAAAAAACACAATTATATCATATCAAATGATAAAACTAAGGTAATATTATAACTAAAACAACACATTAATATGCTTAAAATATAATCACATATATTAACCAACTCATAGTAAGCAATCATGTATCATCATCTAACTAAGAAACATTCTACTATCCCATAATAACATAAATCCCATGCTTATTTAGAATTATAAACCAAATTTAAAGTTATAAAATAATTAAGGGGCATCTTAATAATGCTCAAAAGTGAACTTGGAAGTATTTTGGGGTCATAAATGTGAGTGAAATTGAAATTTGAGTCGTTGAGAGGTTTTTTCACCTTTTTTCCAATTTGAATTTTTAAAGGTGTAATAAAGGATTGAGAGATGGATAGGCGGTCTAATTGAATGTTGATGATATTTAATGGTAAAAAAATGATTTAATATACCTTCATGTTCTTATGAAAGGTCTTAAGAGTGGATTGAGTCTTGTGTCTAGTGGAAAGTGTGAGGTGGCAGTCATAATAGCCATCACCCTACATGGGTATTGAGGATTGTAGAAGAGTTTATTGATTAAGAAATGGTTATGAATAATATTTTAGAGTCTATTTCATAGTATAAAGCTGATATAGTGTTTTGGTGGTCCGTAAAAGGGAGGATATGACAGAATAGGGTAGACAAGGTGTGTAAAAAGAATGAAAGTCTACCGAAATTCATGTAGGACTGTGTAAGTCCATATTATGTATGAGAGAACATCAATGAAAAATGTGATCTTGAATAAATATTGCATGATTACTATGTATGATCATCTTTTATAATTTTTTTTTGTGATCTTGATGTTAGATCTACAATTCTGAGGTGATTCAAGTAGGTTACAAGTTTGTTACACTTTGTTTTGATATCACAGTCCAAATAATTTGTGTGTATGCTTATGGTAGTCCATGTTGGATGATATTATAACAATAATTATTTTTTTATATTATCTTGATTTAATTCTAAGTGTTTTCAATCTTATAAGTTTTGATAATCAAGAAGGAGGTTCTTGTTTTAAAATCTGGTTACATGGACCCCTGATTTGTGTGTTAATCCTTTGGAATGCAAACTATATTTATTAATCTTGGAAATAAATGAGGAATAAAAAAATCTAATACATGTTACTCAAGTTTTATGGAGTGGAATTTAGTCTATAATATTCAAACATATAACAAGGAATTCTATAATCATAGGTATCTCTAATCTGACCCATGTATTTTGTAAGTAAGCTTGAAAAGATTGGTCTACATGTTTGTTTAAAGAAAGGATAGACTTTCAAATTGATCGTAAATTACCTTGATAATTTTAGGTGAGATTATTATTTATTAAATAATATATTTTTAATCTTCATATTACAAATCACAAGGTTTTTTCCACTTCTACAAGGTCAAAGACTTGTAGACAGTCAGTTTATTTGCACTGTCAAGCATACTTAGAGTTGGAAACCAAAGAAAATAAAGTGAAAAACACCTTATAATTATTGATAAAGTTTTATATGGTATATATAGACATAAAAAAGTAAATTTTTATCTTTGAAACCTTATACATTAAAAAATATACCTTTTAGAAGGCTCTCGGCCTATATAGTGGCCTAGAAACCCTAGATTTAGGGTTTGGAGATTATAATGAGTTTTAAAAATAAAATTATGATTCAAAGTTGTTTTTGGGTCAAAATAAGAATTATTGAAGTGAATCACTTAGTTTCAGAGGTGTACGGGTCCATTTGTATGGATTTTTGAGGACTGAGTTGGTTTAGGCCTTGAAAAGACCTAGTTGAATAGGCCAAAAAATAAAGGGGTACATTATTAGAGAGTGAGAGTGAAAAAAGAGTTTATTAATTTGGAGGAGGATAAGTGGTACCTAAAAAGGTCATTATTTTTCCTTGGTTTACAATAATTTTATCAGACCAAGGAGTTTTGTCCATTAAGAGGGTTAATTATGGAGTCAGGTAAGCCTATAAGTACACAACTTTTTAAATGAACCTAATATAAAATTTTATGTGAAGTAATGGAATGATAAATTGTAATAAAAATCCTAGTTTTTTTCTCTGATGATTTTTTTTATGGAACAAAATAGTAGATTTACACTGTAAGAGGGGTAGTAGCATTTGAAGATAGAAGATTGATTACCTAGTGAAATGCAAGATGTGGATGATAGAAGTGGTATGATATGCTTTGAAATAGTGTGTTATATTGTTTTAAGTGCATTAGAACTTTGAGTACATAGGTTTTTTATTTTTGGTCCTTTTGGACAAGATATGCCTAGTGTTGGCTAAGGAATATTTATAAATTTACATGCAAAGTGAAAGAAGTATAGGATCCTGAGAATTAATCTACATTATTTGGTATTAGATCCATATATATTCTTTAGGAATAGGTTGGTACAAGTATGAAAAAATAATTTAATTCATGTTTCATGATTAATAATAAATTATAGGTAAATAGGTAAGAAGGTAGTGCATAGAGTCTTGCTAAGAGACAACATATAAGAGAGAAGGTATGAGTTTTTTGTGGTTGATTTATTGGTTTGAATGCATGATTGATGATATGTGATAGGTAAAGAAAGAAAATAGTGAATGGTGTGGTGTCAGCCCTAAATTAAGTGAACTATTAGTAATCTCAAGAGAAATAAGCTCATAAATAGAGCTCAAGGAAGAGAGGTCAAGTCCAACTATGTAGGACAAGAGGTTGAAAGGCCCAAGTGAGGTCTAAGATCGAGAGAGTGAAGGTTCAAAGTGTGAACCAAGAAGAGGTAGTCCAAGTAAGACCAAAAAAAAAGAAAAGAAGAGAATGTACCCAAGTGAGGTACTCAAGATGAATATGAAAGGAGAGGTAGAGAGGAAAGATAGATACAAGGTCAAATATAAAAGCCATAATGAGAGAATGATAGAAATAGAGATAAAGGAGATGAAGAGAAGTAAATAATAGATGATCAAGAAGGAAAAGGCATAATATGTAATAAAGTGCATGTAATATTTGATGAGTATTTTGAAGAGGAAGATGATGTGTTTTATAAAGACATAATAGGATTGTTTAAAGAGTTCACTAGATCAGATAAGAAACAAGAAGCACATGAAGTGCTTGAGGAAAGAGAAGAATAGGTAAAGGAAGATGAGAATAAATTACTAATCCATGAAGAGAAGATGCAAGGTGAAGAGATGGTTGATTGGATAGTCAAATAAGAAGTAACTACAATAGAGGATAATAGAATAGAAGAAATGGATGACAAGATTATGAACAAGCATGAGGACTTAGAATGGTCAAAATATGAAGATAATATGATGTGGATCAGATATGTTGATGAAGAAGCAGAAATAAAAATGTCAAAGGAGCTCATAGAAAGAGAATGGGGATTCATGATCAATGTCATGAAGATTGAGGAGGATCATGAGAGAAAAAAAAGCAAGAAGAGTAACTACAAGTACAAGAACCAATATAAGGAGCAATAGAAGCAAGAGCAAGGGATCACATGGATGAGGAATTAAAGGCACAGGTGTGGTAGCAAGTAACACACACATTTGTATGAAATATTTAATGAAAAAGCATATTGGGGTCAAGTTGTTTTCTTTGCTTGGGAGTATGATGCAGGGGAATCTTAGGAATGCCCAAAAGTGAACTTGGATGTGTTTTAGAGTCATAAGTGTGATCGAAATTTGAATTTGAGTCCTTTAGAGGTTTTCCCACCTTTTTTCCAATTTGAATTTTCAAAGGTGTAATGAAGGATTGAGAGATGGATAGGTGGTCTAAATTAATTTTGATGATATGTAATGGTAAAAAAATGATGTAATATACCTTTATGGTCTTATGAAATGTCTTAAGAGTGGATTGAGTCTTATGTTTAGTGGAAAGTGTGAGGTAGAAGTTATAATAGCCATCACCCTACATGGGTTTTGAGGAATGTAAAAGAGTTTATTGATTAAGAAAAAGTTATGAATCATGTTTTAGAGCCTATTTCATATTATAAACGTGATATAGTGTTTTTTTTGGTCCATATAAGGGAGGTTATGAGAGAATAGGGAAAACAAGGTATGTAAAAGGAATGAAAGTCTATCAAAATGCATGTAAGACTGTGTAAGTCTAGATTATGTATGAGAAAACATAAGTGAAGAATGTGATATTGAATAAAAATTTCATGATTATTGTGTATTATCATATTTGATAAGTTATTTTTGTTATCTTGATGTTAGATCTACAATTCTAAGGTGATTCAAGTAGGTTGTAGGTTTATTATACCCTATTTTGATAGCACACTCAAAATAATTTATGTGTATACTTGTGGTAATCCAAGTTGGATGACATTATAAAAATATTTATTGTTTTTATAATTTTTTTTATTGGAGTCTAAATGTGTTCAATCTTATATGTTCCAATAAGCAAGGAGGTTCTTATTTTATAATCTAGTTACATGAACCCCTATTTTGGGTGTTAATCCTTTGGAATGCAGACTATATTTTTTAATCCTATAAAGAAATGAGGACTAAAAGAATGAAATAAATGTTAATAAAGGTATATAGAGTGTAATTAAGGCTGTAATATTCAAACATATAACAAGGAAATTTATAATCATAGGTATCTCTAATCTGACCCCTATATTCTGTAAGTAAGCTTGGAAAGATTGATTTGCATATTTGTTTAAAGAAAGGATAGACTGTTGAAATTGGTCCTAAAGTGAATTAATAATTTGAGGTAATATTATTATCTGTGAAATATTATTTTTTTAATATTCATATTGTAAATAACAAGGTTTGTTCCACTTCTACAAGGTCACAAACCTATAGATAGTTAATTTATTTGCATAGTCAAGGATACTTGGTGTTAGAAACCAAATACAATAGAGTGAAAAATACCTTATGATGATTGAGAAAGTTTTATAGCATATATTTAAAAATAAAAATGGAAATTTTTATCTTTTAAACCTTATACATCAAAAGATATGCCTTTTAGAAGGCTCTCGGCCTATAAAGTGGCATATAAACCCTAGATGTAGTGTTTGGAGCTTATAATGACTTTTCACTATCCAAATACAATGAAAATTTGTGTTTTAGTCCAAATAATCATTATTGAAGTTAATCACCTAGTTTTAGATCTGTATGGGTCCAATTGTATGGATTTTTAAGGAGTGAGTTGGTTTAGGCGTAGTAGAGACCTAGTTGAATTGGCCAAAAAAGGAAGGGGTATATTATTGGAGAGTGAGAGTGAAAAAAGAGTTTATTAATATGGAAGAGGATAATGGGTACCCAAAAAGGTCATTTATTTTTCCTTGGTTGATCTTAATTTTCTTAGACCAAGGAGTTTTATCCATTAGGATGGTTAATTATGGAGTCAAGTAAGCCTACAAGTACATAACTTTGTAAATGAACCTAATCTAAAAATTTATGTGAAGAAATGGAATGATAAAGGGTACATAAAAACCTATTTGGTTTTCCATTATGAGTTGTTATATGGAATATAATAGTAGATATACACTGTAAGAGGGCTAGTAGCATTTGAAGATAAGAAGATTGATTACTGAGTGTAATGCAAGATTTGGATGATAAAAGTGGTATGATATGATTTGAAATAGTGTGTTAGATTATTTTAAGTTCCTTGAAACTTTGAATACATAGGTTTTTGAGTTTTGGTCCTTTTGGATAAGATAGGCCTAGTTTTAGCTAAAAAAGATTTGCAAGTTTACATGCAAAGTAAAAGAAGTGTAGGCTTTTGAGAATTGATATAAATCACCAACTATATATATCCATGGATAATATATCAAGTTTTCATGGTGAGGAATCAGGACGTAACACTTTGTCTCCCTTCTATGCTTCTGATGCATATACCATGATGATGGTGAAGGAGTAAGTGTATAATGGAAGATGTGAACCCAATACTTTGGTATCCCATGTTTCTTAGTCCAGAATTTAACACATTTATGAATATGAATTTTAAGACATTCACCTTCTTGGAATAAAGGCCAATTACTTTTGATGACCTATAGTAGCTAGAATCTACTAATCATGAGCTTGCATGCATCATCCCACTCGAGCTGGTCATTTTTATGAATTGCCCACCATGTCATGGCAACTCCATTTAGAGAAAAATTCAAAGCACTAACCCACTAGATGATGGTAGGTATATGAAATTGTAAGCACATAATGAAATTATTGATATATTTAGTTTCATAGTAAATAAGAAGTTGTCTCTCATGCAAAAGACCATTGTCATAGGTCTAAGTTCATAATCACCTCATGCCTAGTTGATTAGCTGTGTGTTTGAGTATCTAATGAAAGATGAATCTATTTCCAAAGGAAAAGTGATTAAATTGGTTAGCTTGATATATTCCTACATATGATCATTTGATTGATAGATGAAGTTAAATTCTAATCAAGTAGGGGATTTAGTAGACACAGATGCACAATCTTCTATGACAAATTAGGTTATCAATGGCTTAGTAACTACTAGTTTGGGCATCCATTTTGTAGATGTATTCTATTTTTGAGTGAGTAATTATTATATCTGAGGTTTAGTATGCTCATACAATAAGTTGCATGTGGTTATGTGTAAATATTTTGGATTTTTTTTAGACTTCACCTTCATCCAACTGGTTTATTACATAACAAATGGAGACTCTAGTTTAACTAGAATGATGTATAATTTTTACACTCTATTCAGAGGAATAAAGACAAGCTTATCTCCTTGGTGTGATTCTAATTGATTATGAATAATGTTGATAGTCATTTGACCATCATATATCCATTTATTGCCAATCAACATAGGGTAATATGTTGTTATATTCATGTCAATGACTTCAAAGTCACTATGTAAGGTTAATTATAAAAATTTGATATCAACATCTTCTAATCTACCAATAGGCTCAACTCATTTGTAATAAGCTAAGCTTAGAGTTACTAGACTATAATTGATAATCAATCATTTAATAGCCTCTCATGTAGACTTAGGAATCATATTGAATATGTTGCTAAAATCAAAGATAGTATCTAGAATTTCATAACCTTCAACCTCAATATCGATTCATGCATATAAATCTTAGGGCTTGTTTTTTTTGACGTACCAAACTAGATTTTCTATATTTTGTTTTCCTCATTGTCCTAACTCCAGTAAATTATGTAGCAAGTTTGTGATATTTTGAGAGATATCTTCAATACAAAGTTCTTAAAAGTTTTAGAAGATCTATTAGTGTAGTGAAAAATCCATCCTAATGCATAATGCACATGATTTATAAATAAATTTGATCATCTATTGTTGTAATGTCTCCTTCAGTAGTGTCTTAATGTTGAATGTTTTTCAACATATGCACAACTTCATATTAACCCCTTTTCTATAGCTAGGTTTGGGTATTTAACCTATTTTGCTTTTTAGATTCTCTGATCCTGAAGCATTTCAAGTTGAGGCAAACCTTTTTGTGTGTGTTGTTATCATGGAATAGTTTTCAATAAAACATCCTCCTTAGGCTGTGCACTGACCATATTCACATTTTGGATGGCCTTGTCCTTTCTTTGCTTATCTAATATAGGACAATCTTCTATGTCGTGCTGGTCATATATTCTGTAGTATGCATAGTAAGACTATCTTTGAGGATTCAATGGGAAATTTCATTATGCATGATTTTACTTTCCACATAGATAGAATTATAAAGGAGGCTATTGATAGTTATTTCCTCTTCCACCTTGGTAACCTCTTTTGTGTCATGTTGGTCATATATTCTATAGTATGCATAGTAATAATATCTTTGAGGATTCAATGGGCAATTTCATTATTCATGATTGTAATTTCCACATAGATATTATTGCAAAGGAGGTTATTGATATTTATTGCCTCTTTCACCTTGGTAACCTCAAATGTATCTGCCCCTAGCTCCTCCTCTATTAATTTATATCCTCCTCTATACCCTCCTTATTGTTTTGAAGTGTTCCAATGTTGATGATACTGGGTATTATCTCTAATTCCAAACTATTATTATGAAATTAGTGGGGTCTAATTTATTTTCTACTACTACATCATGTCTAACTTCTAGGGTGATGTATACTGGTACTATGGAGATGGTGGCATCCAACTCAGTGAAGGAGGGGTCCAACTAGCTATACCTTGAGGTCGTTAAAATGGAAAACTAAGAATTCATTATGGACTTGTTTGGGTCACATAAGTTTTATCAACCTCTAGGCCTATAATTATTTTATTCACTGAGGATATTTGATGTATAACAATAGAGAATTCATTTTTGGTGATGACTTCTTTGAGTTCCTACAAATCCCTACAATTATTTTTATCATGATTGTTCAACTTATAGAAATTATAATATAAATTATATGGGATCTTAACATTTTTTTGCATAATATGTCACTACATTGTTGCATGTCCCACTACTCGATAGATTTCATATAAATTTATCTTGATCTTAGAATAATCATTCCTATGATGTCCTTTTTTATGCACTCCATACACCATATATTCAATTTAGGTTATCCTCATGGTATTACTCTATTATATTCATAAAATAATGTAGTGTATTTTTAATCTTAGAATTGGAAACAAGAGCTTCTCCATAGTCTTTAATTTGCTCTACTCATAGGATAGTAGTTCTAGCATCTAATTTTGTAGCATATTAAGTTTGTGTAATGGAAAATTTGATTTTGGAGTGTGATCCTTTAAAGAACTAGACAAATTTTTCATTATCTATTAAGGTAAATTCTACCTTATTCATTACATCAAATAATCTAAAATCATAGTTACAGACTGATTCTCCTAACTTCTACCTTATCTCCTTTAAGTGCTTAATGGTATGGTTTGTACATTTCTTTATCTTGAAGTATGTGATGAGTCATTACTTAACCTATTATATATTTTCCCACTAAATATATTTGTGGTATATGAAATCAAGTGAAATTTTGGTTAATACTTATACTAACTCAAACTTCTATAGAGCTTCATTAGTAATGGCCTTATCTTACAATCTCATTTCATAGGTTAGCAAGTACTATTTAGGGTCTGTAGACCCATCATAGATTGCTTGGTTTATGAATCATCCTAATTGACCCATTGTGTAAATTTGTGTTGATGGAATATCTTGTGTCACTATTACAAGAGGATGTTGTTTTTTGGTCAATCTTTCTTGCATACTACTCTACACCCTCAGTGAATCCACGTGTGCATTTTGTTTTTTACGTTTCCTTCTTTTCTTTGCTTGGCTTAAAAAAACCCTATGGCCTTGAAAGCCTTTAAAATTGATGTTGTTTCTATTTAAATATCCCAATGATGCACTTACTCTTAAAAAGGAACTTCCAAACTATTATCTTCTAGTCCACTTGGGGCTGAAAACTTCTAATAGAATATAAGAAATTTGGTTATAGGGACATGTTCTCTTTTGATGAATGGATCTTTTTTGTGATTTCTTCTTTTGGTGCGCTTGAACCTATGATTAATATATAACTATGTTCTATTTTTTTGCTAAATTATTCATGTACTTATTTTTATAATACCTATTTTTGTAGCTATGACCTACATATATAATCTAACTTCTCTACTTCTATGCTATTCATGTCTTCTTCTTCAAACATCTCTTCCTCATCTCGTTCTTCATCACTTCAATCTATCTGTCAAAATTTGTCATTTACTTTCTTCATCCTTTGTTATTATTCTATTTCATCATCTCATCATGTCTTCTTACTCATTCTAAATGTAGTTTATTACTACTCTTACTTCTACTCATAACTTCCTGGGTATTCTTCTATTTATTCCATCTATTATGTCGTCATAATTCATATTATGAATCCAGAATTTTAGTTTGACCTTTATTTCCTCATGTATCCATCCTAAATTTAGGTTTAAGTCCTATTTACTCATCTACTCATCATTCACTATCATGTCACACACACCCCCTATACACCCAAAGTGAATACTCCATATTGGCTGGAGTAGGCACCATGGTCTTGTCCACAACCAACATCTTCACAAGAAAAGGTAGTCAATGCCAAAAATTACCTCTAATTCCCTAAATAAATAAGTAATTCGTAGCTTCAAAATATATTTATTCTTGTATTTCAAACTCATTGATGCATCCATCTATGGTGGTAGCAACCCAATAATCTGTTGCCTTCATCTACTCAGTTTCTAGTTTCTACAACTGGTTTATCTTTTCTTCAGTCTAGATGATTGTTTCTTTCATTCACTGCTTAAATTTATAGTATTCCAACTATTATAATTAATTACCTATCAATTAAATTAACTTTCACCAAAATATTTCATAAATCTCTCCATAGATATGCTCTTGAATGATTTATTGTGTGGTAAGACTAGTCCATTTGGAATCTTCTTCTATGAAATTACATACTTTTTAGTCTAACCATGTCTCATTATCTCTCTACCCTGATAACCATGTTAGCATAGTTTCCGTAGGAAGGAGTGTTTCCATGCTCACTACACCATTGTTAGCAGATGTTCTTAAAGCATAAAAATATTATAAGGATGAAGATATCTAAGTTTTACTTTAGTATGCATGATAGTGTAGAGAATTAATTCACAAAGTGGGAATACATAAGCATAACGAAGATGAATTTTTGTGCATTAGGTTGAAATTAAGAATAACCACTATTTCATTAATGTTTATAGATAATTTAGATTAAATTAGATATAAATAAGTGAAATATTAAACATGAAAGTACACGTAAAGGAACAAAGTAAGAAACACAATAGGTAACCATAACCAAAATAGTCTCTATTGATCTCTTCAAAGGTGGAACTCTATTATTCATACAAACATACATAAATATAGTCATTTTAAGTCTATGAATGTTCGTATTCTTCTCATACTTAGTGATAAAATAGGTGTCTCTTCATATTCTAACCTATAACAAGTCATGGAGATAGGACAAAATATACATATATCCAAAAAATTGAGCACATAACGCATAAATACAAAAAAATATTCTGCACAATTTTACTATCTAATTTCTTCTCCCAAAAAAGCTATATATGTAGATATTTCTATGTCACTTATTTACAAAATAATTATAAATAGCTATTTGTAATTGGTTGTAGATTTCCCTTTTCTATTGGTAGTTTGATTCATCCTTGGAACATTGTTAATCCATTGATGCATGGGTATTAATGTGAGGTTATCTATTCTTAACTTAGCAATGATACTTAATGTTAAAACATTTAAAAGACTTATGGTAACCATAAATGGTTATTTAGATATGTCTACATTCTATTGTTCCTATCATAATTTATTAAAAAAAAATTAATAAGAAAAGTTAAGATTCTTCTTTGAATGGGAAATGTTTTTCTTAGCCAAGTTGTTTAACTTCTATTTAAATTTTAGAGTAATTGTTTTAATTTAGATATTAATTTTAGAGGATATATTTTCATTCTTGTTATATAAATGAAATATTAAAATACTTAAAATATAATTATTATTATACCTTAAAAGGTTAGGCTATATAATCATGCTAGTTTGAACACAAGTCTTTTATGATGTCATTATCTTATTTGAGTGATCAAGTATATATTTTAGTAGGAGATTACCTTAATGTTGAAATAATTAGACTATCCTTAAATTTTTATAAATCCTTAATTAAATTTGAATCATTTCAATAATTAAAACTTTTTTAAAGTGCATGTAGGAATGAAACTTAGGTAAGAATCTTTAGACATCACTTTGATCTTTTATCACATTGGAAAGATTGATGAGTATCTCTTCAGATTGAGTATGGTTAATATTGGTACACTTATAGAAAACTTAGGTAATTAGATATCATATTTTGGGTAAACTAAATAAATGTTGATTTATTACTTAGAGTAGTTTTATCAAATAATCTAGTGTATCAAAATTTTAATTATTATATGAATCACTTGAGAAATAATGCCATATTTTAACCTCATTCTAATCTAGTCATTACTGAAGTTATTTCCATGAATAACTAAACCTTGTGTGTGTGGAATATTTGGAAATATTTATAAGAGTATTAATGTGAACTTTCTTAGTGGTAAATATGAAACCTACAATGGATGTTTTCAAAAAATAGATGATGGTCAAGAAAATTCAGTCAATGACAAATCTATGATTTCCCTATCCAAGAATTTTTTTTCACCAACAATTAACTAAGGGGTTTGAGTTTTATCTTGACATAACCTCTTAAGATAATTGATTATCTATAATTTATTTCATAAGAGGATCTATCAATAACAAGAAGGCTTGAACTACTATATTTTGAGTAGCCTAGGTCCTTTAAGAGATAATTGTAAATAAAACTTTGATGGAAAGCTCACATCCAAAATTAAATGTATTATTTATCCCCTATCTATCTCTAGCTTTTATTTTCTTTTCATATATTCAAGTCTGGACTTGACTACATTTATTAACTCAAATTAGCTTTGGGGTCTTGTAGACAAGACACTAACCCATGCTTGAAATTATTCTAATATTATTCCTATTTATAATGATTACAACTTGTCTTGCAAATTTAGTGCTTGATGAAAGAAATACTAGTAATCTTTTATCTTTTGAGCAAAAATTGTAAACTACCCTCTTGGGACAACTTTCAACATATTAATTGAACCCTAGCTATGCCATTCTCCTATCCTTCCATGACCATGTGTAGACTTAATTTAAATGCATCCTATGTGATATGTTATAATTATTTCATACCACTTTAGTATATGTATCGTAAGGTAATTTGGTAAAATTATCTAGTAGACTAGATTTGGGTACTCTTTTCTCTTTGACTAAATTTCAAATATTTATAGAAAAAATATATGTCCATTGCACCCCTTGCTATATCATATTTATAAGAAAAGAAACATGATTCAATGTTTTAACTAACAAGTTTAAACCTTAAAGCTAAATAATACAAACTAGTGATATGATTAAGAATGAGATAAATAAATTCTAATAAATCTTAAGTATGAATTAATTAGATGAACTTATGTGCCTAATATTTTGTTATCTTTGTATTCCATTCAATATTATGTTGTATATTGATCTTAGGGAGTTTTCATATAGGGAAATGTCAGAATCAAGTGACACACCTTTTATTTTGGGTATTACACTATGATTGTAATTGGTCAATATTATAGTCACAATCTTAAAACAACTACAGTTGGTAGTAGGCATCCTTCCTTGTGGACAAGTTAAATCCTAACAAGATATCTATTAAAAAAAATACCAAAATTTTGGCCTTGAAAATTGGGCATTACATTTTGGTATCAAAGCTCTTAGGTTTAACACTAGGAACTCGAGAATTAATGTGGATAACTCACAAAAAAAACATATTGTATGCTCATTAGTTTCATGATTAGGATTCATTAGATTCATTTTATATTTTAATTGATTTGAATCATAGGTGTTCTAATATGGAAGTTCACTTGACTCAAAAGATGTTAATTAAGTACTAGGTGTTATGAGTGGGATGGATGTGTGATTTTTCTTTTGATATCAGTAGTGGTGGATAGTAGATGTCATTTTTGATGACATATGAGGATCAATTGGACTCATGATATTATTAGACCCTTGTGCTTCACTTATTAATGTGATACTGTATTGTGATGTGAATGTAATTCTATTGTAAGATAGCATAAACAAGAGATCTGAATTAATCATATGTATTATTGTCTTATGTAGTTTCCTTTGTACATGTGAGATAGTTGTACTCTATGTAAACCCCTTCATCAAGTGTGAATGTATCAAACCATGTGAGTCTTGGGTCTATCTTATTTTATCAACATTATTATATCATGTATAGTTGTTTCTAGTATTTGTCATGGAATAAGTGTGACCTTGTGTTGTTAAGCTTGTGATACTTGTAAATGATAACATGTTCCTAAACTACTTATGTAATGCAATTTAATATAACTTCCACCCTTGAAATAAATCAATGGTATTTATTATAGCCCAAATTTTCACCCTATAAAATTCAATTAGATCTTCTCTAATTTGGGATAACATGGAACTATCTCTTAATATAAGTAGATTACTAAAAGAGATAGATATCTAGATTATGAGATAGCTCCCTTGATCTATTTATTAGGCTCTCATCTACACTACACTAATCACTTATTGGGGTGAAAAGGGAAGAATAAAATTGAAATTAACCTACACTAATAGAGTTCATACACCAATGATATCTCCACAACATTCTTGAACTTGAATTATGAAGGCAAATTACAAAAACTAATCTCAACTCAAGATTATTATAACAAAAGTGTTTCTACATGGCGGAAAATTTCCATGCATTTATAAAGGTGGATGAATATAAGGTCTAATATTAGACACATTTAATCCTCTTCACACTTCATATACACCTAAAAGTCACTTACACTTCATGAAACCTATTAGAATAAATAATACTTACCCAATACATGCTAGAGAATAATGAAAGCAAGGAGAAACAATCATCACACATCCAAATGGGCTACTTGACATATTCAGGAAAGAATTTCAAAGACTAAACAAGATGTCAAACTAACGTGGCTTCACTATACCAATTATGGATACTTTACAATGCCAAAATGGATTTAATGTATAGAGCAATAGGAGAAGAGAGAGAAAGAGTGACAATAGAGAGTTACAATGTAAAGTTCCAAGTCTTGAATACCAGTTATAATGCAATAAAAGAAGTTAGAAAATATATCTTGAGGTTTTATTTGACAAGTTTTTATCTAAAATATAACATCCTTCTAAAGTTGGCATAGGGGTACTTCATTGTCCTTTTTGAAATTACTCTTCTTGATGAGGAGTCCACTAACTATCTTGAACTACCTTGGAGGTCATTGAAACATATGTACTAACTTGAGAAGGTGGAAACATGATTAGTGAATGTTATTATGCACCCTTCCAACTCTGATAATCTTCTCTTTGCCACTTGTTGTTTACTTCTTTGCAGTAACTCATTATCCCTTTAGGCCTAAACTCTTACACTTATATTTGGGGGGACTTGCACCTAAAAAAGAGAATTTGTTGTAGATATGTGGGACACATATTTATAACTTATTTGTCCTTTGGTCTATCATGTAGAGTTAAATAAGACTAAAATCCATACTTCTCATATTCAACGTAGAAGTTACCTTGCTTCTTACAATTCTATCCAAGACTACCTGTAACAATCAACCTAGCAGAGGAGTATCCATACATGACTAAGGTGAGAATGGGATATAAAGAGTTAGAACACATCTCCACACACCTTACACCATGGATTTCACCCATCTATTCCTTTCTTCACCTTAAAATCACCTCAAATCTTACAAAAAACACATAATTTAACCCATCCATATAAGTTATGGTATATAATAATTGAATGGTGTGGATCCTAAGATAATTCCAAGTATATCCAAATCACTTTCTAGGATAATTGACCCCTTTTGTATGTATTTCTCTTTATCTCTTTCTCATCAGGATCTTATGAGGGTTTTATTAGATAGTTTAGGTTCTTAACATTGGTTCATAAAGGTTAAGACCCTATTATTTGAAACAATAACATTGATTTCAAGTAAATTAATCTCTCAAATCTCCCTAATTACTCTAGAGCCCATACATATCATTCATACATATGGGAGTGAAAGAAGTTATCTCTCAAGTAGTTAGCTATACATTTTGGATACCCTTAATATAAATTGAGGCCAAAATGGCCAATATGAGATTTACTCTAAATAATAATGAGTCTCATAAACCCTCCATCTTCCCATGAAATATATCACATTACTTGGGAAGATCATATGGTCATAGAAGTGAAGTTAGAAGGATGAAGTTCATGACTAGTTCTAGGCCTCATAGGCATAGACTAGGTTTTTTAAGTACATGACCACATATGAATGGTCAAAATTATTGTAGGAACTTATCAATATTTATTCACCTCCAATTAAATTCTACACATCATGCCTAAATTCTTTAAGACTCTGCCATTCATTGCTTTACCATCAATATACTAGGTCTACAAATTGCATTGCTTGTGGGGTGTCTTAGGATAGTTGGATTAATGGAGTAATAACTATGTACCTACCTTTAAATGAGATGAAATGAGTAATAATATGATTATTTGGGTTTTTGAATCACATTTTAGGAGTTATATGTATACTTTCTTGTGCTTTGAGTTAACAAATCTCTCTTAGTCTCTTGGCTACCCTTTGCCCAAGGAGTGGGCAAGGTCTGAGATAAAATAGTGGGTACATCAACTCTTATTATGACCTAAATGAGACCATGAAATTATTTTTCAACTCTTGATGACATGATCTACTAATTTCCAAAGCTTGGTTATACCTATGGAGGCCATAACACTTCAAATTTGTAAAACTAGCTATAAACATGTTAGTGCATTCCTAAATTTAATAGGGATTAAGAATATTTTCCCAACCTTATTTTATCCATTATTACCTTTTAGAATCACATGAAAGTGTGATGTTATCACTATGATATATATTTTTATATGGTAATCTCTATACTACACCTCTACCTAGCAACCAAAACTGCATCTTTCATTAGCTTAAGACTACTCTATCTCCTGAATCAAACTTTAGGTACTTATTAGGGAAGTCAAGAGATTTTTTAAGGTGAAGATACATGTTTGATAACTATGTTTCACACTTTTAGTTTCTCTTGAGTTCACTAGGTCCATATCATACCTAAATGGACTCATTTTTTGCCTTGAGACCATGCAATTATCTCTTTACCATCAATTCACTATAGGTGTTACTTACAATGTTCCAAATTCATTTGAGCCTAATAGAATTGTAGTTCTATAAGTACTTCCATTAAAATATTTACTTAATTGAAAGCCCATTCCACCATTATTATCTTTTGACCTAATAACCTCCTCTTATGTTAAGATGTTAATTCTAGGCCTAGGTTGTGAGAATGATGTTATTAAGCTTACATAGACCTCATAGAGTTTCACCATGAGATGACACTATGTGTAGTAGAATCCATTTTCATATAAACTAAGGTAAACCTTCCCATTCTACAACTTTATTTAACTATATGAACATTGATATTATGTGTTTAATATTGAGCCCCATATTGGATTGTCACCCTTGATATCTCTTAAATATAAACATTCAATGTATAATATTACCAACCATGCTCTGAGGGGTTGAAAACAACTGTATTAATCTTAACTTGAAGCCACTCATAGAAGGATAAAATCTATAACTATCAAACAATATTCTCAAATTTTATTAGTGTTCACTTTTAGCACAAGGGGATGATTATGCTTATCCTTCCATAGCCACACATGACAAACTAGGTTGAAGTTATCATGACATGGGTGGATATGCTTTGTAATTCTATGTGCATTAACTAGTTCACATAGACCAATCCTCAAAGTGCAACTATATGAGAAAAATTGAGCCATTGGGATTGCATAAGCAATTTGGAGGTACCAATAATCTTAATAATTGTTCATACAACACATACCTATAGGGGCCCCTAACATCTTCCAAGTGAAATCACTCCAACTCCTCTTCTCCAGTCCATACCAAATGAAAATTGTTGACCCTTTCTAAGTTATCCAAGGGAGTGATAGGAGAGAAGAGATAGTTTTTCTCAATTTTGGATTTATTGAAACTAAATGAGCCTATAAATGCCCTGTGAGGATGCCAAGACACCTTCCTAAAGCTTTCACACCTACATATGAGTCACTCCAATCCATACAAACATTTGAAACTGACTTTTTATAGTGATATTATTCTATTTTACATTGAACCTACAATATTTCAATTCAAAAACATCTTTGATCCTTTTATAACAAGAAATGTGTTAGTTTGCTTCTTTAAATTTGTACTTTTGATGATATTCACATATAATTCCTTAAAATGACCAAAAGGGTGGCCTGAAAGAACATTAAGAAAATGGAAAAATATGACAAATGCTAAAACATGTTATATGAACCTTAAGGTATGATTTGTCCTCATTTAGGACCATGGTGGCTTTTTTCAAACCTCGAGGACCTTATGGAAAGTTTGAACATGCATGGGGTTGATCCAATTTACCCTGGGGTAAAATTTTGGTCAACATTTTTTGAAAACTATCATGAGGTAATGTAGTATGGTATTGTGTACCCTCCATCATTTCTCTAATATTTGAGCATGATTACAAGTGTGGGTGATTGAGGGTAGAATATAACCATACTCATAGTGACCTAGTATAGGTTATGTGTTAGGGAGTGGAGCTCCTTGTGGGATGAAAACTAATCTCTTTTGAGTAAGGTAGCCATCTGGATCTTCTAGTTTATGCACCATGAATGTCATGAGCACCATGGGATCTTCGTATATAATAGCCATAGTATGCATGTTATGTTATTTCACCCACCTCTTTTATGATTGTGAGTAAACAACCCCTATGAATTGACCCAATGTAGCCTTATGAAACCATTTGGGAGGCCTAAGGAGACTGATGATGTTCCTCTTACCTATGGGAGGTAATTAAGGTTTTTATTTCCTTTTCCCCTTGGATGGCTTCCTTAGTGACATAGTTTTATGATGTAAAATTTTATGAGAGTGATTTATTTATTTATGTATTTTAATTTATTTTCTTTTAAACTATTTTTCATTTGACTTACATAGTGGTTGTTTTATGAAACCAACACGTAGATTTCATTTCATTTAATGGCCACTTGGCATTTAATTGTTTATATCATTACAAAGATTTTAATTAGTTCTATTATGTAATGTTGGTTTATTTATATGTTTGAAATGTGTCATAGTGTGTGTGTTATGGGGGAGGAGAACTAGCCTAGAAAGTGGCTATTGGGTCGTGATGGGAACCTATCATGCACATTTGTGATGCTATCTTTCCCACCCACTAGACATGGTGGTTACATGATGCTATCTTATTGGGAGGCCTAAGGAGGTTTTGTGCTCATATGCATGATTTGAATATAAGCCAATACAAATAATGAGAAGTCTAAGGATAATTTTATGAATGGGAGGTATAAGGAGGACTTGTTATTTGAGAAGTCTAATGAGGATTTATTGTTTGGAAGGTTTAAGGATGTCAATTTCCTAGCACATTAGTTGTGTTAATCTTTTATCTTTGACAATGCTCCAATTAGTTGTTGCAGAATATGATCATAATTATACAATTTTTGGTTTTATTTGCTAGTAATCAAGGATTAATGGTATTTGAAATGCCCTAAATTTTAGCTACTTACAATATTTTGGAAGAAAATATGATGTTTCATGTTGATATTTATATAATTGATGTTGCACTATTGTTTCAATATAATGATTATAGTATTTTGATGGTGTTCTACCATGTTTGACTCATGCTTGCCATGGAATAACGGTCAACACATTTAGTATATTGTTACAATAGAAAAGAGATAATAACTACATGACATTTTCAAGACAACATCATACTCTTTGGGTTCATCTAGTTATAATAGGTTTAAAGAACAAAATTACAATTGGTTACCATGAGAATATATCTAAACAAAGATAACAAGTGATAATCCTTGTGTTCTATAGTTGTTATTCAATGGTAAATAATTTGTCTTGTGATTTATATTTTTGCATTTTTGATCAATAATGAGAGTTATTTTAGTAGATTAGGTCTTATATTCAATGTTTTTACTAATATGTTGGGGCTTTCTCATAATCAGAACAATAGTTTTTTTTTTGGTTAATTTAATTAAAATGGCTGCTTGGAAGGTAGTTTTTCCCTGTATCTATATGGCATTCACCATTAAGTAAGTTTTCATTGACTTTTGCTTGAGGCAACTTTGTTGGAACTGATCAATGGAAATCCATGAGAAATTCCCTCATTTTAGTGGATGTAATTACTATTATTCTTGTATGGTGCCACATAGGAAGCCCAGCCTTTATTTTAAACAATCGTTGCAACATTTTGAATGGTTGGAAATGATTGTTTTAGGATTTATTTTTATATGCAAATTTATTTATATATGTTTACAGCTGCATGGTATTTATCCTTAGTGACATATGGTACTTTTGTTGAGCACGTTTTGGGATAACCAATTGAAAAAAATGGAGGGGTGCCTACTTTGCCTAGATGGCCACTTTGTGGCTATATTTTCCCTCTTTTTTAACAGTTTGAATCTATTGTCTAATAAACTTGTTTTAGAGGCTTGTTCTATAATGGCACTTTAAATGTAGTAAAAAAATTTGAATCTATTGTCTAATAAACTTGTTTTAGAGGCTTGTTCTATAATGGCACTTTAAATGTAGTGTACAACTGATTTTATGTAAGGGGAATGGATTATTTCATAGGAAAAAAATATAGTTGAAGGCTGCTGAGTAATAAGCTATTTTGAGTGGTATATTGATTTGATTAGGTGTGTTATGAGGTTAAAACTTAGTTAGAGTTGTAGATGATCAAATTTGATGTTAATTTGTTGGCTGCAAGTTTGGTATGGCACATTTGAATAATCTAAGTGTACTTAGAATAGTAGGCTATTATCAATATTATTTAGTCTATATGGTGCTCAAGTGGAACATAATAGGTGGGTGTAATTATTTGCACCATTTGGCCTCTTCTACACCATTGTTTTGTGATGTAAGAGCATCAAGACATAATATATTTTCATGATGTAAATGCAATAAAATGTGTTTGTATATATTTTGTAGGAACCTTAGAAGGTCATAGAAGCATAGCAAAAAGACCCAAGATACCTCTTAGAAGGTCATAGAAGCATAGCAAAAAGACCCAAGATACCTCATCATGAAGTATAGAACGTAGAAAGGACAACTCAATGCATAGATAAACAACTTTACGTTGTTGGAGATAAAATAGTATATGGTTGAGAAGATTTTGGATAGACTATTGGAAGAGAAATTTATGTTTAGAAAAGCTGTTGGAGGAAGATAACCATTGTACTACGTTTGAAGGAACCAACTTAAGAAAAGAAGCAAACATAAAAGAGATGAAAAGGACGCAGTCTTGGTAGATAGAAAAGTGGTGACGCGGAAAAATAATAAAGGCCTGTAGGCCTGTATGTATTTATAGGATTGTGCAAGTATATGGAAATTGGTCAATAAGGGAAAGATTTTGTAAATAAGTTGGACGTTTTCTCAGATTTCCATGGATATGTAAGTTTTGGTCTTTGATTATTTTACCATGAATATGTAAGTTTTGGTCTTGGATTGAGTGAAGATAACCAGAAAAGTCAAAGTCATTACATTATCATGAATCATATATTAATTGCAAATTGTCTATAAAATATGAATAAGATCTCAGGATACATGGCATGTGGTCAATATAATATTCAGGTCAATAGACAGTGACCGAACTTATGGTAATCAATTTTTATATTTCAGTTCAGTCTTGAAACTCCCTATAATATTAATTCAATCTGCTATCTCTATTTTGGTTGTGTCTTATGTTGAATGGTTATAATTTTATACGGGTTAAAGACATCCGTAGTTTTGTGTCTTTAAAGCTCGACTTTGTCTTTGCCATGAAGATGGAATACACATAATAGAAATTACATAGCTCGGATTGCTCTTGAAATAGAATGATGGATTCTGGTATTTAAGTAAATGACCACCACATTGAATTGTGTTTGGCAAAATTCCTAAACGAGATTGGCATTGTTATGGTGTCGGCTTATTCCAAGCATGGTTTTACTCCGAGCACAGTGGTAATGATAATCACAAATTAAGTACTAAGAATTGGAGTGGTTGATTTAGTAAACATTAACTTGGGTGTCTTGAGTCACACATAAGTTCACAGAGTGGGAAACTGTTCATAGACACAGTCGATTTAGTTTTCAAAGACTGATTTGATCTTGACTTCGATTGATGGGTTGTATCCTATTGTGATTGATTTGGCAGAAATTTGTGTGATCGTGTTTCTATAGATACTGATGTGCGTTATTATATGTGAATTGATAGGAGGAGATAGCATACATTTATATCTTACGTGGAATGAATGAATAAAGACTAGATGAGCTTTTGTATGAGATAATTATCTATTGTGTCCAGATTCTGTGCATTTAGCATCATCTGTGTTGAATAGAAATATATTCTAGTATCGACTTGGTCGATTAAGAAGAAGTGCGCCAGATTTGTGAAGAGCTTTAAAAAAAAGGATTAATGTGATATTCAAGGATGCCTTCAGAAAAAGGAAAGAGGTTTTATTTGATTTATTCGAATAAAGGAATACTTGAACAGATGCAATATCCAAATGAAATCTGTTACAAACTACCATACATAAAATTACTCTCATGATATGTTTCCTTCCAAGTTGGTATATATATATATATATATAGGTGTAATGGTTCATGAGGGGGTAAAATAGATCTTTATAAGTACAACGGATTGTCTATTCTGAAAGAATCAAGTGTTGTGATGAATAGTAAAGAACATCCATATGAGAATCCAAGGTCTTGAAATGAATCAAGGAATCTGGTTTAAAATGAAATCAATTTTAATAAAGTGAAAGTTTGTGAATATTTGAGGCAGACTAAAACAATCAGATTGGATGACAAGTTTGGAATGATCATTAGGGTCGATTGGTGATCAAGTGTTTGAAACCTATACATTTGCATAAATGGTTTTGTATGAGCTCGAGTTTGAGATCGTATAATTTGTGAGAGGACATCGACTTCCATTAAGGTCGTTGGGTAAAATAAAAACTTTTGAAACTTTTTTGAATTGTGATCTAGGTGTATTTATGAATGATGATTGTATACTGCCATCATTTTGGCCACTTTGTGGTTGTAGCATCTTATTCAACCTAATATTTTGATATTATAATTTACTTGTGGAGTCAAATGTCCCTTACACTTGTAGAATAACAACAAACAAATAAAGCTTAATAAAATTAAGGATTCTTTGAGGGTTGCATAGAAATGAATTGGCAAAACATTGAGCCCATTGAGTCATGTTTTGGTTTATATGGCCCGTTGAATGCATTGAGAGAGGCATTCTTAGTTTGTTATTATTTTTGATCAAATCTGGTCTTGATGATAGTATTATTTGTAGATATAAATAATGAATAGTTTTATTATGGATATTGTACATTAATATTGAGAGGAAGTTATCATTTTTTTTGTTTTCATTTGTCTTATCTTCGTGGTTATGTTCTTGAGGTGTCTTAGTTTGTTTGAGCATGACATAAAGGGATATAAGTGATAAGTTATAAATATATTTTATGTATTATTTTTTGTAGGTTCTATGAGCTATATCTACACCTTCTGAGGAGTTGTTTCAAAATGTAAATGCATTAGAAAATTCTGAAAGTTTGAACTGATTCCATTTAGTCTTTAAGTGATCATTAAAATCACGATATTTAAGACGTGGTAAACAATGTATATTTGATGAGTACATGCCTTATTATTAAATTAATGAATGACTCACTATTATATGATTTAGAAGACTCTTATATATATATATATATATATATATATATATATATATATATATATATATATATATATATAAGAAAGTGATATACCTAGTAAGAGGGCAATAAAAGTAAAATATATAACTTGATGGTCTCAAACTAGTGTCCAAGTGTTGTTGTTTTGAATTATGTATTACTATCATAATTATATTCCTTGGATGCATGTTGTTTATTTGAATTGGGTGTATGGTTTCTGAATTGAGGATGATTCTCTCTTAAGAGGGGGTGAATGTAATTACTCATACCATACTGTAGAATGTTTAGCAATCCTTGCATTAGTATTTGTAATTACTGCAGTGATAGATTTCAGTGCTGAGAATAACATAATAGTGTTCCTAGATTGTCATGTTTTTCTAGTTAATAAAATCCCTCTCTTCTTATATTACAAATGTCATTGGCATGTATCTAATTTTTCACATTGTATCACTTAGAATGACTCTCCCTATCACTTAAGATTCTAAAATCCTGGAAATTTGAAATTTGATTAAGTGTGAAATACGATAAAATCCTCCAAAACATAGATTTAGTGATTTAGCTCCTAGAGATATGAAACAACTATCAAACATACTAAAAGTTATAAATATAAAATATAACTTAAAGCATAAGAAATTAAAATTACATCAACTTATACTTAAACATTTATTTGATATACCTATATGTAGAAGTGAATTTATACTTAAGTTAGAAAGAATTAATCAGTCTAAATATATATGAGCGTGCCACTATTATTTTTACTTAGGTGCATCATGAGGACATCATGATTACCTTATTGGGGAAGTAACCTTTGCATGTTTCTACACTAGCTTTTTTAAATCAAAATAAAATGCACTGTGCAAAGATTAGAATGTTTATTATAAAAATACTTCATTATGTTTTAATTGTGAATTGGGGTTAAAAATGGGCCTGTGAGTTGGATCCATGATTGAAAATAAGTGTATAGAAGGAGAAAATAATAGCTCATTATGGGGTTTTGGTCGGTCAAGTAGGGTGAGGCTAGTGAAGCATAAACATTGGAGGAGTAGAACTAGTACCTAAAGCCTAACACTTGGATAACTAGAGGAAGCATTGGGAAAATAATGAAGCAAGCAAGACCAATATAAATTTGATCTTTTTTATCCTCTTTTAGGCATGTATTATCTCTTTGGTTAAGTTTTTTGGGTTAATTACTTGTATATTATACATGGTAGGTCTAGGGTTTGCTCCAACGTAGACCCATGTGTGTATTGTTGACATATGCACATGAGTCAATGCCCTAGCCTGTGGTGTCAAGCCTATAAATTGATTTATTTTGCCTATTTTTTGTCCAAAATTGATTTATGTTCATATAAAAATTGTCATTTTTCTTTTTCTTTGAGAAAACATCCATGGCTCCTTTTATTGTTGAAATTTACTTCATTATGTGTAGTTGTATATATGTTTTTGGGTCTATTGGTTTGTATAATTATATAGCTAGGTTTTCTATTATGAAATGAATAAGTATCATATTTCCTTGGTAGTTTATAATATTTAGTAATTAAGTATGAAGTTAGTACTCTTGTTAACACTATGAGGAATAAAACAGTTATATTTTCATTGCTACTTGGTTTAATGTTTTTGACATTATTGAATTCACTGAAATAAATTAAGGTTGAACTCTTGAATCTTGTTCTTTATTTTTTAGTATTTATGGTTTTTCATGTTTATTTGTAATATATTTTATTATTAGGTTAATGGTCGAACCTATTTGGATTTATGCTTGAAATTTTATCTACCTCGAATTGTGTTCTTTTTTTTTGAAAATGCCACATTAGATTGAAACAAGTAGTTTATTTTGTGGGTTGAAATACTATATATTTAGTGACATTATGTTTATTTTCCTATTGTAATAATGTTTCTTTCCATTATAAAAGACTTATTCTATGACTTAGATAATTATAAAACTGGTACATGAATCCTAAAATGAGTAGGAAAATGTGTATTCATGTTGATAAATGTTGTTAGTAGTAGTACAATATGAAGTTTTGTTAATACTAACAATGTGTTCTCAGCCATTAAACTTCATTGAATTTACCTTTATGTTATTATGATTTTATGGTAATACGTCTAGGTAAATCTTTTAATTTACTTGATAGAGATATAAATTTAGTAGGCATATCTACATTGGTTAGTGGATTTGGAAGGTTAAGTTCCTTTATTTAATAGCATTTTATAAACTCCAAGATTATTATGGATTAAATTTTAAACTCAATTAGTATAGTATTTATTTTCATTTTGGTTCAATCAATACTTGTTTTGAGATAGTCTCATTTTATAATTTAAAATGCTTTTTACTTGTAGAGGAGAAGTGTCTTGTTTTGTTTAGATTGAATGCAGGAAATTGTTTGTACTACATTCCTTTATATATTTAGAAAATAACTTAGAGATATATACTTTTATTAATTTAGGGTTTATTATTCTTGGTTACTTAATCTTAGAGATAAACATTGTCACCTTTGTGCTAACCTGCCTCATGGCAAAACCTCATTGCAGATGTCATTTTGTGTAAAAAGAACTTGTGGTTCAGTTGATGATTATGACTGAAGTTAGTGTTTCAAGTGTTAGACTACCCTTATGCATGATTATTATTTATGGGATCCTTTTTTGTTTGGAATGAGTTTGTAACTGAGGCAAGCCATTAATTTGATATTCATTTATTTAGGAATGATTTGTGTAATCCTAGAGTTGGTTTGTTAGCAATTGGGTGTAATTTATCTATTGATTATAAAACATCAATGTGGAATAAATAATATATATGCAAATATTTTTATGGTACTTCCTTGAAAAATATTATAAATAGATATTTATAATTATTTGTATATTTCCCTTTTCTGTTGGTAGTTTGATTCATCTTTAGAACATTGCTAATCCATTGATGCATGGTATTTATGTGAGGTTATTTATCCCATACTTAGCAATGATACTTAATGTTAGAAAAATTAAAAGAATTATGGTAACCATATATGGATATTTAAATAGATATACATTATATTCTTTATATCATTATTTATATAAATTGTTTAATAATAAAAGTTAAGATTCTCCTTCTGAATGGGAAAAGTTTTGCTTAGTCAAGTTGTTTATCCTTATTTTGAATGTTTGAGTAAAAATTAGTGTTGGAATATTATCTTTAGAGGATTTATTGTCATTATAATTGTAAAAATTATTTAGTAAAATAATTAAAATACACTTATTATTATACCTTAAAAGGTTAAGCTATTTAATCTTGCTAGTTTGAACATAAGTCTTTAAGAATGCCATGATCTTGTTTGAATGATCAATTATAAATTTTAGTATAATATTAAATTAATGTTGAAATAATTATAATAGACTTAAATTTTTTAGGATTAATTAATTAAATGGTAATCATTCAAATGATTAAAACACTGTTGAAGTACATGTAGTAATGAAACTTAGGTAAAAATCTCTAGATGTCAGTTTGATCTTTTATCACATTGGAAAAAATGATGAGTATCTATTTAGATTTAGTATGGTTAATATTATTACACTTATAGGAAAAATGGATAATTAGATATCATATTTTGGGTAAACTAAAGAAATGTTGATTCATTACGTAGATTAGTTTTATCAAACACTCTAGTGTATCATGATTCTAGTTATTCTATGAACTAGTTGGGAAATAATGTCATATTATAACCTCATTATAATTGATTCATTACTAAATGGATTTACAAAAATATTTAAACATTATGTGTGTGTAAAATATATAAATATTTTAATAGTATTAATGTGAAATTTCCTAGTGGTAAATATGAAACCTACAACAGATGTTTACAAAAGTTAGATGATGGTGAATAAAATTAAGTGAAATACAAATTTATGATTTTTCATCTAAAAAATTTAATCACACAAATAATGAATTAAGGGTTCAAGTGATAGCTTGAAATAACATCTTAATATAATTTATTATCTATAATTTATTTCATAACAGGATCTGTTGGTAACAACTACACTTGTATATCAAAATTTGAGGGAAAGCTCACATCCACAATTGAATGTATTATTTATCCCTTGTATATGGCTGCCTCTTATGTTATTTTCATGTGTTCAAGTTTGGATGTGATTGGATTTATTATCTTGAGAAATTTCATAATCAATCAACTTCTAGAATTTCAATTTTGACCCATATTAGCTTTGGGTTCTTGTAGACAAGGTGTTAACCCATGCTTGAAATTATTCTAAGTATATTCCTATTCATAATGATTAAAACTTATCTTGAAAATTTTATGATTCATGAAATAACTAATATTAAGATTTTATCTTTTGATAAAAAATGTTATACTACCCTATCAGGATAACTTTCAACATATTAACTGAATGCTAGTTATGCCATTCTCTTAGCCTTGTATGACCATGTGTAGAGTTAATTTAAATGCAATCTTATGCAGGATGTTATAACTATTTTATGGCACTTTACTATCTATCTTGATTGGTACTTTATTAAAATTATCTAGTAGACTATATGGTGGTACCCTTTCTTATTTGATCGAATTTCAGATATTTATAAAGAACAAACTATGTCAATCACACTCCTCACTGGTATCATATTTATAAGAGAAATAACTTGACTCAATGTTTTAACTGATATGTTTAAACCTTAAATTTAAGAAATAATAATTAGTGATATGATTAAGAATTATATAAATATATCTTAATGAATATTAAGGAAAAATTAATTAGATGATATTATACCTAGTCTTTTGTTGTCTTTGTTTTCCATTTGAGATTAAGTTGTATCTTACTCCTAAGTATTTTTCATATAGGTAAATGTCAGAATCGAGTGACACAAATTTTATTTTGGGTATTTCACTGTGATTTTAATTGGTTAATATTATAGTCACAATATTAAAACAACTCCATTTTTTAGTAGGTAACCTTGGTTATATATAAGTTAACTCTTTAAAAGATTGGTATAAAAATAATCCTGAATTTGTTTCTTGAAAAATTGGGCATTACATCTTAAGAGAATATTATTGTCAGTGAGTCAAAAATAGGATAAATATGATGGTTAGATATGAAATTTCACTTCATATAGTTGCATGGGAGAGTCTTATAATTACAACCTATAATATTATCTCTTGATCGATATGATGTACACATGGAAATGAGTTTTATATCATAATAAAATTTCTCTTAAATGGTAAAACTTTGGTCAATGAGAGGCATACATTTTAATTTACTATCCTAATCAATGACCCATTTATATGGACACATATAAATAGGTGTGTATGCATTGGAATAACCCCTATCTGATCTCTATTGGGATATGGGGTATAAATTTATAGGTAGTCAGATGCATCCCTTAAGGGAATACTCTCATAAATGATTGAATAACTAGATAAAAATTTAGGGGAGCATTATAGGATAACTATGAGGGGTATAGACAAACCATCAGATCTTAATGTTACATGAGTGGGCCCTATGATCACCCCATGTAATATTATATCCCACTTAGGATGAGGGAGATATGAAAATAAATTTTCTCTCATAACCAAATCTCTTTTAAGGGACCAAAATTTGGTTAGTGGGAGGCATATCGTTTGAATCATTAGCCCTATCTATGAACCCTCTTCATAGATGCATCAATATGGAATTACAAAAATTATAATATTCCCCACATACTCTGAGTTTATCTTCTAGGTTAAATTTAAAAAGCATCCATAAGTATCCCTTAAGATAATCTTATCATCCCTTAGTGTAGAAAAAAAGTAAAGTTCAAATGAGAATTTCAGGAGAACCATGAGGGTAGAGATGAATCACGAGCTCCTAAAATTAAATGGGAGAGTCCTCTAAACACCCACTTGAGCAATTTATCCCATTTGATACAAGGAAGATATGGAAATACGTTTTATTTTGTAGTCAAATTTATTTTAAGGGACCATTAGTTGGTTAGTGTGAGGCATAACATTTTGCTCGTTATCTCAATATAAAAACCATATTTGTGGATACATCTAGATGTATGTATAAAAAATGGAATAGCCCCCACCCACTCTCTTCCCTTAAGAGAATATTCTCATCCTTGAGTGTAGAAAAAGAGTGAACTTTGGGAAAGCATTGAAGAAAAACTATGAAGGTTACAAATAAACTGTCACCTCATACTATTGCATGAGTAAGTCCTTTTATCAATTGATAGAGGATTCTATCCAACTCAAGATGAGGGATACATGGAAACAAGTTTTATCTTGCATCCAAATGTCTCTTAATAGACTAAAAATTGGTTAGTGGAGGTATATATTTTGACTCACCACCCAATTGATAAACCATATACATTGATGCATCTAAATGTGAATATAAACACAAGAATAACCCCCATCCACAATTTATTAGGATTTGGGGTCAAAGTTTCATGTGGCCATATATATACCTTAAAATAATCTTCTCATCCCTGAGTTTGAAAACAAAAGGAACTTTGGCATAGTATTTCATGATAACTATGAGGGGTAGAGATAAAATGTCATATCATAAAGTTACATAGAAAAATAGTTTTAGAAATCTTGAGAAGATTACATCCCACTGTGTATGAAAAAGACATTGAAATATTCCTTTTCTTGCATCTAAATGCCTTTTAAGGGACCAAAAGTTGTTCAATGGGGGGTGCATTGTTTGGCTTGATAACCCAATCAATGAAATATATTTTAATTTGTATTTAAATAGATGTATAAACACTAGAAAATCACCTATATACTCTCTATATGGAAAGGGAAATGAACTTGATATATAAATCAATCTTACCTCAGAGAATATAAATCCTACTTGCACCTCTGATTATTGATACATTAGATATTTGGGTGATGACCAAGATGGATCCTCTAGACTTATCCAAAAGATCTATTACCACAATGATATTACTTGGGAGGGTTCAAAATATTCCAATCAAGCAAAACTATGCAATAATCCTAACTAGGTCCTATGTTTTCATATTCATTAAACTAATAACAAGTAAAGTAAAAGTATAATCTAGTGCTCACCAAAGCTTGTGGCACAAAGTGGGGTTAGTAAACATAAAATTAAACATGCATAAGAGAATCCTATTTAAGCTATATACATGTAAGACCCTGATACATAGATAAAAAAATATATTCAAAAGTATTTACTTATGCTACTTCTATATATTAAATAGAGGATGAAAGTTAGAGATACTTACTTTGAAGATAAACCCATTGAGACTCAATCTCTACCTTGGCCAAAGGTTATTCACAAGAGGTTGTTTTGGTTTGTAAGGATCACTAAGAAAGGCCAAAGCATCCAAAACCTTTCCATAAGACAAGATTCTTATCCAAGTAGAAACCCTAAGCTAAGAATCCTCAAGTAGAATGGAAGAAGAGTATATTTTCAAAAATTGCAAATAAATACTTAGCTCTTTATGTCTCACTAATAATGATAAAATTGATGTGTTTATATAACTGAATTTAACCCTAGTCATTTCTAAAAGTTTAGCCCATAGGGTTGATGTAATCAAATTTTTATCGTTAGACAAAAATAAATTAGGTCCTAGTCTAGGATGGATAGGGCCCAACCTAGAACGTAAATGAATTTTATCAATTAGTGTGTAGGGTCAATGGCACTGACAATGTATCATAAACTATCAGAAATGATTTTAGGCTATGGAAGGGCTAATGAAGGTAAAAATTACTATAGGAGGGTGTAAAAGAGGTGGGAAGGGTTAGAGGATTGTTTTTAAGAGGTGGTTTGATTGATATCAACTGATAATCTAGGGAGAAAAATCATTCAAAGCACTAATGGTCTACCCACCCCTTTCCTGGTGCACCCCTTAAGGCATGCACTCAGAGAGATTGAGTCTTTATGGGTTCCTACAATATAAAAAACATAATTAATTGATAAATTTCTAAAATATTATGTGTATACATATCTCCCTCTTTAAGTTCATCATGTGTCACTCAGGTGCAACAGGGGATGGTGCTTCAAGAAAAGAACATAACACATAATACTAAGGCTAAAAAAATTTACAAAATTTTAATGTAAAAATAACTGAAATTTAAATGATAAAAAGGGAAATAACAAAAATTAAAAGTAATGTATGTGTACCTTGACTTACTTTTATCACTAGATGGTTATCTATTGTGTATGTAGTTTTGATCATGGAGGGCACAAAGAATAATTTCAACAAACCCAAGGATATAAAACTAAAGAGACAAAACAAACAAATGTAGGAAAGCCAAGATAATAGATGCTATGTAGATGGGATGTACTTGGAAATTTGGAAAGTTAGGGTGACTAGTGATATGTTAGACCAAATGACTAAGTCAAAATTTGGAGTAAATTAGGTAACTAAAAATCCAAGGCTACTAAAGACCAAAAAAATCAAATAAGTAAACCTTATGTAAGAAAGGCAAACTCACCAAGTCAAACTAAGGATACATGTTAAAAATGGTAATCAAACATCAGTGTAAAACTAGTAACAATCTTGACTTAAATAAAGATGGACAAGAAAAAGGGTAAAACAACATTTATGAATGAGAAGTAACAAGCCAATCTTATGCAAAAAAGAAAAAAAGTACATGAAAGTAAGAATGGACTCAAATGTCCATAAAAAGGGTATTAAAATAATGTAAAGTGGTAAAATAAAGCAAGGCACATATAGATATGTAGAGCCATGGTATAAATAAAATAATCCATAGTCACTCAAATATATTATTTGTTTCTAAAGATAAATAAAACTGAAGCAAAGTAGTGTTCTCATGTTTCTCAAATGTGAAGAATAGGAATATAGAATAAAGAAAAATAGATTTAGCAACAAACTTGCCTATCAAGGGGAAATGGAATGGGTGGAGTGGAGAATGAAGGAAAAACCAAGGTTAAATAACTCTCTATTGAAGTCAAGAGACTCATATTAAGTTTGTAAAAACAAGAGGACTTTCAAACATTAAGGACTCTGAAGAACCTCTTCTAGCTACACAAATCTTAGGTTAAAAAATGAAGTATGTAGATCATCCCATAAAGGTTATATGTATAAAAATTAAAATGGACCTACCTTCCCATAATGTATTCCCCATTGATTAGGACCCCTTACAGGTCATCTGTCTATTGTGAAGATTGGGTATGTGTATGAGAAAATATGTAGTACTATAGAGTTTTTTAAATTATCTTATTCCAATCTACTAGTCTACTACACCCCAAAGCACCTTAGATATTTCATGAGGCCAACTATGGAGTTTGATATTTTATTAGAGATAGGATATGTTCTTGTAATCACATCTTTTTGGTGTGATTTTGACAATTTGACCATGTATCTTTCCTTTTGTTTCAAATTATTTGGATTTTAAATTTCTTGATGGATATTTCTTTTCCTCCTCCATACGGATTGGGAAAACCAAACATGGGTTCCAAAGATGAATTATATTTGAATACTTTGGACTTGGTTGCTAAGAAAGATAACTTAGAGAGAAAGGTTTCTAAGAGTCTCATCAATTCAGATGAAATGAAACTACTATCTTGACTTTGACCTTGGTTTGTCCAATATGGAATGAAAGGAAAGGAAATCAAGAGGAACGAAAAATGAAACAATTTGAATTATTTCAAGTCACAAAAAATGTGACAAAGGGTGAAAATGGATACAATGATAGTGAAGTGTGATTCCTTATCATAAGAATGAGAGAAGTGTGGAAAAACATACTAACATAGTTTGTTGTGCAAAATTTATCTACAAAAGAAGCAAAATCTAAAATTAAGGATAAGGGATAAAAAAATGTGTGACCATTACAAACACATTATAGAAAAGGAACACTACTTGAATGATGGTGATTTTATGAGTAAGCTTGGTCCTATCCATGGTCTTACACTACAACTCATAAAAGAGAAACCCAAGTGGGTGTATAAGGCATGTTAGAAGTAAATGAGAAAGATGATATTTGTGAGGAAGGCTAGGTACTATCCATGGTATTACACTCCAAATCACAAAAATGAAAAATCCAAGGGGTGCAAAAATTATTGGAAAGTAAGGAAAAAAATAGAACCAAAAGAAAATCATGATGAAGAGCAGGTCTTATCTATGATTTTACAATACAACTCATGAGAAAAGAGATACCAAAGGACCAAAGGAAGGGAATATGGCTTGTGGAAAGAAAGACTATTGCAGAGGGTGATACATATGTAGATATCCTATAAAAAGTGTTAGAAAAGATAGCATATAAAAAGCATGATAAGAAGGGAAATATCTAAGCTAATTTATTTATCAAGGATGAGTATGAGAGAGACAAGCCTGTGTGTCTCAGAAAGTTTCTTAAAATTGAATTAGTTTGGTTTGATGAAATGTAGAATAAGAGTGGGCATCAAAATATTCCCCAATGGTTAAATGGATGTAGGGATGGGTATCACAAGATGCCCCAAAGGCTAAAAATAGGAATAAAAAATAAGAAAATATAGGAAGACAATAACACCCCTATAATGACTAAATGAATTCAAATTGTCCAAAAAAACTATAATAGGGTATTTCATGATTCTCAATGAATGAAATATATTTAATAAAGGAAAAAGTAGAAATAGGGACAAATTCAACTAGACAAAGAACAAAGTTGGCCAAATAAAGAATAGGGTCAGATAATAGGTACAAAATCAACTAGATCAACAAGGTACTGCTAAGATACATGCTTAAAATAATACATAGTCATATGGGTGGAATGTGTACTACTAAACAAGTGATCGAATAGAGAGATAGGAATACATAGTCATGTAGGTTGACTATGTATTTTTAGAAAGAAGGCAGAATAGTATGTAAGAGACTATATCAAATAAGACAACAATGATTTAGAACAAGGAAACTTTTAGTAAAATAATTGGAAGTAAGAATCAAATTAAACACACAAACAATTGGATCAATGTGATTGATCCAATTGGGGCACACATCACAAACCTTGCACCAATGCTAACTAATGCAAGTTTTGCAATACAACATATAATTATCAAAGAGCGAGGAATAAACTAAAAATTAAATTCCAACTAATTGGTCACCCTAAGTGTTATGAAATTATTATAAATTTGTGATTTTAATGTGATAGGAAATTTGGCTTAAATAGGGAACTAGAAAGTAGTCTAAGGTTGGCTTCAGGACATTTGGGATGAAAGGGATCTGTATTGGTAATGGTATTGTCTTGGTATTGGATTGTATCCCCTCACATCAAAATCCTAAAATGATAAGAGTGTGAGGTGATTTGTTAATATATACCATTAACCATGTATTTATACTTGGCTAGGAAACCAAGTCAGCTTTCCCCTTGGTGATGAAATTCAAGTAGGTATGCCTTGGGAAGATAAACGTTTAAATGCATTTTGAATGTTAAGTGATTTGGTGGTGTGTAAAAAAGGGTAAGATAGTGAACTAATTAATACATTTGAAAAGGAAATGTGAATTAATTAATAACAAATAGGTGTTAATTCCTTTATTAAGAATAGTATAGAGTCAGTTTAGGTGACACTTGATGCAAATAGTAGAAAATAGAGTCAATTGGGTCACTATTATTGTGTATAATCAAGGTCTTTAAGAATAGAAATGAACAGGTCAACTATGTCTCTCAGATAGAAGATAAATTACATAACTAAGTCGACTAGGTTGACCTCGTTAGCTATAGGTTTGTAGTTTTAAATACTTCCAACTTGTCAAGAATAAAACTTAAAGAAGTACTGAAATGATAGAGAGAGTAAAGAAAGAAAACTTGGTGGGATTGAAGATGTTTTAGATTTTAAATTATATGATATAGTGATTTAGTTTTTGCTTTCAAATTTTGCAATCTGGGTTGATTGGTTTGACCAAGTTTCACAAAACCTTGTATGCTAAAGAATAATAAGGAATAAGGTCAACCTATTCAATAGTGTTCATTGACGTATATATTGGCATAAATAATTAGTAGATAGAGTAAAACTATTTAATAATTTATGATAATTTAGAACTAAAGAATAATATAATGTCAAACTATTCGATCTAGTAACCTATAGTTGATGAATACCTACATAGATAAAACATAATCATTTTAAAGTGACTTTATTAAACATGTGCAAATAAAGTTAGAATTATATCGACTGGTTTGATATAGACTGTAAATATGGAAAAATATAATAAGGTGATAAAAATTATGGTGTGAAAGAAAACATATAAGGGTTAGATTCACATCAGGTTCACCAGAATGTATACAAAGGGAAGTGTAACTGATCTATAAATCAATCCTAGATCAAAGAAGATAAATCCTACTCACACTTCTAATTGCCAATACATTAGATATTTAGGTCATGAACAAAATGGATTCACTAGACCTAGACAAGGGTATCTTACCACAATAGTATCACTAGGGAGGTTCCAAAGCCTCCAATCAAGAAAAAATATACAATAACCCTAACGAGCTCCTATGTTTTCATATTCACTAAACAAATAACAAGTAAAGTAAAATTCTAATCTAGTGCTCACTATATATTGTGGCACAAAGTTGTGTTAGTAAAAATAAAATTAAACATGCATAAGAGAATCTTATTTAAGATATGTATATGTAAGACCCTAATATATAGAGAGAACAATATATTTAAAATTTATTACTTATGTTACTTATATCTACTAAAGAGAGGATCAAAGTTAGAAATACTTGCCTTGAATATTAATTTGTCGAGACTCAATCTCTCGCTTGGCCAAAGGTGATTTGCAAGGGGTTATTATGGGTTTTAGGATCACTAAGAAAGGCCAAAGCATCCATGAATTTTCCACAAGACAAGATTCTTCTCCAAGTAGAAACCCTAAGGTAAGACTCCTCAAGTATAATGATGAAAGGAAAATTGTAAAAAAGCATAAATGAATAATTATATATTTTTTATCTCTAAGAATGGTGGAATGAATGTGCTTATATATCTGAATATAACCCTAGTCTTTTCTAAAAGTTTAGGCAACATGGTCGACCCAATCGACTCTGTATCATTATTAACAGAACTAAATTAGCTCATGTGTGGTTGACCTAGACCCCAAATGAGTTTTGTCAATTAGAGTATAGAGTCGATGGGGCATACATGTATCATTAACTATCAAAAAGTATTTTAGTCTAGGGAAGGGCTAATGTAGGCAAAAAATGTTGAAAAATGAGAGAGCTGAACCCAAATTAAGTAGTACACAGAGAATTTTAATCACACAAATAATAATATTCTGCTAAATTAATTTCATTCAAGCACATTACAAATATATAGGACTCTAATTCCTATAAAAGGTATTTACAAATCCCTACATACTCTCAACTGACTAACGAAATAACTCTAATAACCTACCCATACAATAATAATATACCAATAATAATATAACCATAAGTATTAATTTATGGTGACTAGTAAATGTAAATACTAGATTTCCCAACATCCCCCATAGTGTTTACATTATGTAAAAACACTCACACTCTATCTGTAGTATGCTCCATATAGCATGCCAAACTATGTGGCTCATGACCCTGATATAAAAGGATGACACTCCTCATCAATCCTCCCATGGTTTTTAACAATTTTAACACAAACCTAGATGTAAATAGGGACCCATCAAACTATTCACCTCATGTAGTTTTTTGAATTATTATGAACCATTTTAGAATCCATGAACTATCTTACACTAGTGTTATCTTAATCCCAAAAATGTTTTGACTAGAATTTTGCATTACGAACTAACTTTCATCTGTTCTTTATTTATCACACATGTTGAAATAGAAAATGCATACAACTATAAAAAAATCCCACTAAATCCAAAAGTGGCCCCATTTATAGTGGATAATGAGAGGTTATGAAACCTCTAATCTCCATTTCCTCCATCTAGTATCTTCGATGCTTACTTAGGTAATGTGTTAATGACGCTCAAATGTTACTACAATTCCAAAGATGTCGGGGTCACCCAAAAATGCATTTTTAGGATATATATTTTTATTTTTACAATTTTTTAAAACATGAAAACTCAACTATAAAATATGAAATTTGAAAAAATGACTCAACTATTTTAAAGTCTTGACTCATTTCTAAAACTTATAAAATCAAAATTTTGAGATAAAAAATAAGACTCTAAATACTTTATTGACAATTTTATTGACTATAAAATTTCAACTAATATGATACTCTATTTAAACTACTATGGACTATTAAAAAACCATAAGACTCCAAAGGCAAATCTAATTTTAAAGACTATAGATGACCATCTTAAATAATAAACTTTAAAATAAAAGACTTTCCCCGATTATAATCACCTAAGACTCTTTTAAATTAAATAACTCTTAAACCTTAAACTAAATGACTTATTAATAAAAAGAATCCATTGAAATCTAAAACTAAAGACCTAAACCAAGTTTTCAAAAATCATGGGAAACAAGTGGTTTTGGTGTGTTCAATGGAAATACATGAACCAACTATATAGGCAGAATAATAGTTCAAATTGGAGGCACATTTGAGTAACATCCTTCCTCATTCAAGACAACTGCACACTGATAGAAAATTGCATACAAATTTATAGTAATATTTTCTTTTGAATGATTGGTCACTGAAGGTGAGAGCTATACATTGAGATAATGGAGATTGATCTCCAAAAATAAACCAAGACATCATATTTGAAAGAGAATAAATACTTTACAGTCAACAAACCACACATAACTTTGCCAAGTTCCATAGATCATGTTGATGGCCAATCTAGAATAAGATCATCATGAAGCTCAAAAAACATGCAATATAATGGGGGTCTTAAATGATAAAAATGTGGATAAGATGCAAAATAAGGTCTCTGTTGACCAACATGGTTGAATGAAAAATCAAGAATTTCTCCATCTCTAATATAAACTAGGATTTATATAAAACAAATCTTACATCAATTGCTCAACTGAATTTTCTCATTATTCAAGGCAATATAAATAAGGTTGCCTTTATAAAACAATTTATTAAATTTCTAATTCAGACATCAATTATTCTATGATACCACTAATTAAAAATGAGAGGGTCTAACCCAAATATAAGTTATGCACACAAAGAATTTTAATCACACAAATAATAATATTTTGCTACATTAATTTTGTTTGAACACATTACAAATATATAAGACTCTAATTTATATAATAAGTGATTTCCACATCCTTATAAAATCTTAACCCATTAACCAAATAATTGTAATAACCTATTGATACAATAATAACATACTAATAATAATATAATCATAAGTATTAATTTACATTGACTAATTAATGTAAATACTATATTTCCCAATAGAAAATGACTAGAGTAGGGTGTAAAAGAGGAGGCAAATCTTATGGTTATATTTTTAGGAGGTGGTTGGATTGATAGCAAGTGGTAATATCGGGACAATAATCCTAAAAAGCACCAATGGTCTTCTTACCCCTTTACCATTATACCCTTAAGGCATGATCTCAAATAGATTGAGACTTGATAGGTTCCTAAGATATATAAATCATTAGTAATTGATAAAGTTTGAAAATATTAAGTGTATACACTCTCCTTTTGTCCCCAAGATTAAAATGTGTAGATGATTGGATGTATTCCTTAAGATAATATTCTCATCGCTGAGTGTAGAAACAGAATAAACTTTGGGTGAGTGATGTAGGAGAACCACGAAGGGTATAGATAGACTATCAGTTTCTACAATTGTATGGGAAATTCCTTTTATCACCCCATAGATTATTCTCTCCCACTCATGATGAGGGAGATATTTCAATGTGTTTTATATTGTAACCAAATGTATCTAATGGTACAAAAAGTTAGTCAATTGGAGACATATCTTTTGAATATATATCATTATCGATGAACCATATTCATAAATGCATTGATATAGACATATGAATAATGGAATATATCCCTTTGGTATTCATCGATACTCAAGGTATAAATTTATAGCTGATTAGATGCATCACTTAAAATGCTTTTTTTCTTGATTTCTAACATGAAATTAGATACAGATGCTTGGGTCATAACCAAATCACATCTTGAAGAATCTTTTCCATCTTGTAATACATACTTTTTAAATTCTTACTTTTTAAAAGTACCAAGTTGTTTTCCAAATTCATGTGAAATTTATTCTTCTATACAACAACTCATATGTGACAAACCACCAAAAGTGTTACATATTCCATCTAAACATTTTTTGGAAAATACATAATATCCTTGAGGTCTTTGATATAAAAGTATTGGGATTGACATTTTAGGTGGGAAAGCCACCATACATTCTTGCATAATCTCATTAGTATGTAAAGTACAATGTATATGACAAAAAAAATCATAATTCCTAAAAAAATAAATATGAATCCTACAACAAAATATGTTGCATGTTTGGTTCATTTTAGCATCGAAAGGCTTGCACATCGCAAATGATATTTGGATAATTATCAATTCCCCAGTAATTTTTCAATAGAACATTAAAAAAAATTAGTTTGTGTCATGTAAAATAAATATTTTTCATGTGACTCAAATTTTTAAACCTTTTCTTGTTTTAAAACATATTTTACATTTTATGATATCCTTGTGTTGTCTTGCCAAATTTTTTAAATCAAATGTCTTGTTTACTCAAATAATACCTTGTATTTTCATTGGAGTCTACCACTCAATTCCTAATGTCTATGAGTAAAAGGTTACGATCCATATTTTTAATTATGTGGAGTTTATTAAAGCTTTTATTTTCAAGTTTAAGTATGTACTTGTTTGACTAACAAATCAAGCTCTAGATGTTGACTTACTCACTACACATTATGATATTACTCATCTTTCCACATCATTATATGTTTTTTAGATTATATTACCTATTGTGCATAAAATGCATTAACTATATTCCTTACTAATATATTATTTATTCTCTATGTATTTCTTTATCTTAACCCCAAATTATACATCATAGATCACATTTTTTGCATTTTCATTAATTGAACAGATAGTTGACATCAATTTGTATGGATTTTATTCTCAAATGCATAGCCCCATAAAAATTAAGCATGATGTGGAACTATTTTTTTTGAATTTTAATTTCTATAAGTTATATTATTTTTTTATCTATTTCAATCAAATACCTTGGTGTTCATTGTATTATCCTTGGAGGTATGGATCTAAGAGCTACATTTTTTATTAAATTGGATGGTTTTATCACTTCAAGCATAGAAAGGATATTGGAGTTTTGGTTAAAATTAGAACCTACATAGGAGAGTGATGAATTATGGTCATTGTGTGATGTTGATTATCATCATGATCAAAAACTTCATTATGGATTGATGTTTCATTATATTGTGTTTCCTCATGTGTTTCATCACTCAAAAGAAAATTCATTAGTTAAATGTTCTAAATTTTGAATTTCATCATTCACCAAGGACTGATTAAGTTCTCTTATGTCATTTGAAGACATATATAAATTAAATTCCATAGAATTGGGCATGTTATGTTCATTTTAAATATTACCTATTATGGAGTAAGTACAATCACCTTTTACAGAATCTCTTATGTATGCTTTATTATCTACTTGTGTTTTTTCTTTATCCATCATTTGTTAGCTCTTAAATTGGTCTTTCATGGAAACAACCCACACATGACCCCATTATTAATATTTATGTAAATAAGTCTAAGTCTAGAATAAAAATTTGAGTAATTTATAGTCTTTGAGACAAAGTACATGGAAAATTTGTAGGATTTGTAATGTCAGTAGTAATAACAAGTTCAATGTTCATAAAATGCAAAATTAATGAGAAAAATTCATGGGAACACAAGTAAAATTTATGAACTATAAAAAGTGTATGCCATTTTATAAATCACACATACACTATTTGGGAGTAGTTCCAAATGGGTATTTAAATTTATTGAGCACTTTTGGGCTTCCAGTTGGCCTACACCTATAAAAAATGTGTATTAAATTTACAAACGATGTGCACCCTTTGAAAAGGGTGTATGCCCATTAAATATTTTCATCATTTGACTTTTCCACTTTCCCTCCTAAAATGGTTTAGGTTCAGGCTAGAGTGGGGATGAGGGGGATGAACCTAAACTAAAACATATCATTGAGAAACCCATAGGATTTATAGGAAATTTATGAATATTTTCCATATTTTATGACACATATGATCAATGATATTTTATTATTTAGATAAAAAATTATACAGGTTTGTATATGGCAATACTTAGTTTTTGAGTATATAATATATTTAATGTTAAACTATTGGTTGTAATTATTAGTTAATTTCCACAAAACATACTTGATTATGGACTATATACATATCATTAAAAATACCTTTATAACTTTTTGATGATTAATTTAAAGTTTATAAAACTTGTATCTCACCAATCTACTCATTGTTGGTTATACTTGAAAAAATTAAATTTCATGACGTTAAGGTCAAAAAGTTATGTTTGTACACTTGTAGTTCTAATTTCCCAATTATCTTGACTTGTAGAATTATATATATTTTAGAAAAATAATAAAAAATATTTTGACCAATATTCATCATTTCATATATCTATATATGAAATTTCATACAATAATTCATTCATTTAGTCAAAAAATGTGTTTATACACATGCAATCTCTTTAAATTTTCATAAAAGAGTTTCAATCCATTATCATAAATGAATAAATTTGACACACTTTTATCATCTAGTTATTGAAAAATATTATATATTTAGATACTACATTGGAAATTACACAATCCATAATCTTATGTTATTTTCAAAATTGTTTTCCCAAGTGTCTTTAAAATGATCTAAAAGTTCAACTATTGTTATTTTCTGAAAAAAGTGGCACTTTAAGCCCCCCATTTTGTCCCCCATCATATTAAATCTGACCTATAAATATAAAATTGTGTAATGTATTTTATTTGAGCTAACCCCAATCACTTGCATGATGAGTGGATGCTACCTACATATCAAATACTCTAAAGAGTGAATTAAAGCCCACATAATTCCCCTGCATTGATTATTTTTTGAAAATTTGCTCCATTTTCTATATGAATACATCTGGGGATTTAATTAATATTTGATCATGCTTTCCTTTTAGATGAATAAAATAGTCATGTACTTGGTTGAGGACTACTTTAAATACTTACAAATAAAATATAGAAGAATTCAAAATATTTTCTTTATTTTCAATAGTGCAAGTATACCTTTATATTTAAATTTTTAAGTGGTAGAATAAGTTCTTTATGTTTACATTTATAGCAATAAATAATGGTAAACCACATTTTAGGAAGCCTAAAAATAATAGATAAAGTAATGATGTGTTTAATTTCAAAATATGACTGTTTGAGGACCAAGGGAAGAAATTTACATATGGATTCAAAACACTTTCTCCTCTTAACTCCTACTCTATGTTTTTATCCCTTAAGGAAACATGTGGAATTCAGGTGTGGATCTATGTAGAAGGATGCTTGGTGGAGTTTTTAGCTATTATATATATTTTTTGTAAGTGTTAGATAGAACTTTAGGAAATATAAGGTCATGTAAATAATTATGAATGTGAATTTTAAAAATAGGTCATGATTAAGTACACAAGTTAATTAAACTACAATATGGCTTAGATGATCAAGTATTTGTGACCAGACTTAGATGTCTACTTTTTTACCTCATTTCGTCTATACATTATATTGATATAGTAAAGGAAATATATAACTTAGTGTGTAAAAAAAACTGTCTTTGAGTTGGTATTCTAATCATGCAAGGAATTGTATTTTGGAAAACCTTGAAAAACAAATAAATTATTTCATTTTTTCTTTTGAAAACTAAAATTTGAAAAAGGTTAAATTTGAAAGGGATAGAATATGTAGATTTTAAAATTATTGAACTTAAAATTTGAAAATGTTTGAATTTTAAAATTAATTTAACTTGAAATATAAATCAAGGGAGGAATACACATGTATATGGGTAATCAATATTTCTCTCTATGATGCTTTCTTAAGGCATTGGATAATTTGTGCATCCATTGAAACACTTAGAAAAATTTTGTTCCTTAGTTGATCACTATATATATATATATATATATATATATATTACTAAGTGTATATTCAATTTGGGGATATATATATATATATATATATAGTGATCAATCCCCAAATTAAATATACACTTAGTAAAATAAATAACACCCATTTAGGGATGTCTGAACATCATTTTAACTCTACTAGTATATTTACACCCAAGATGTGAAACAAATTGAATTTAAATTAATTCAGACATAATGCTAGAGGGAACTAATCCTATAGGTTACACATTATGCACTCAATTGAATTAACCACTGTATATGGCTTGTATATCCAATTGTAATTTTTTTTATAAATACATTATTAATATAAAATGGATTACAACAATTCTCCTACCATGTATTTATCTTACCAAATAGTATTTATGTTTTTAAAATTACATAATGCACATGAATCTATATCATATCCACACTAATAATTATATAACCTCTAGCATTATGTAGATGTAAATTATGTTTTAAGATTTTAAATGAACCTGCACCATGCACCTAAAATTGTATGAAATTATACTTTATTTTTATAATACGAGTTCATATGAATGGACTATTCCACAATAATATATACAAATGCTTAAAATTTGAACCATTCTAAACTTTTGAAATTGTATTTTTTACTAAAACTAATTTTTTTCTTTAAAATGGACTATCTTATGTATGAAAATATCCACACTTTTGAATTTATGGAATTAGTTTTGAAAGTTACTCATCCCAAAAAGGAAGTTAATTTATACATGTGTAGTAAGATGTAATTATTGAATAATTTAGCATGTCTGAAAAATATGTTAACATAATAAAATTATCATCATTTGAATTCTATATGTAATGTATGAGGAAAGGCCTTTAGTAATGTATTAATTAAGCTCAAATTAGTATAATTTAAATTTAATGTCTTATGTTTTAGTTAGCACATGATATGGATCATGGTACTCATCAAAATTAATAAATTAAAATATCACATGAGCATGATAATACCAATATAAAAAAATGTCCAAGGGCCACTTAAAAGGAACATGTTGAAATGTTTGAAAGTAAAAGAATTCACATAAAATGGGAATGGATTATGTCGTAAGCAAGGGACATGTTAAAATGTCAAAAAATATAGGTCCAAGGGACACAAGTAATGGACATGCTAAAATTTAACACATACCAAACAAGATCTCATCCACACATTCAAACAAGTTTACACGTAAGGGCCAAGGGACACACAATTAAAAAACAAGATCTAATATATTAAGTACAAATACTAGCATCAATGGTACATACAAACAGAAATATAGTCTAAACCATGTATATGTAATGTGATAATATCCTATTAAATAAAATATTCATGTACACAATGTAAGATAAAAATGTTAGCAAGACATTATTTAAGTTTTTAGTGCCCACTAGTATAAAAGTCATGCAAAAATAACACTTATAAATACAATAACATATGGATAAAGTTCACCCATTTCAACAAAGCTATTGGGTAGAGGAAAGTTCAATACTTTTCTCCATGTGAATTACACATGTCATGCATAATACTCATGAATAGAAGTAAAATTCATGCATGCTTAAAAAATAATATGATATATAGTAATCAAGATATAAATAACATATGAAAATGATGTGAAATAAACATATAGTCATGGTTGTGTTTTGAGTTTTATATTTTTAAATGTTTTGAATGTTTCACATTTTTACATATTTAAGTTTTGTTTTATATTTATTTATTTATTCAAGTTATAACAAGATATATAAATAATAAAAAATGTTTCTAAATTAGAACAAAATGATAGATGTTTGAACAATGTATGACTTGTCAATGTGAAATATTCACTATAAGTGATTGTATGTCTATGTATGAGCAAGAAGCCCCCATTGTATATGAATTTTAACTTTGAAAATCATTTAGTAATAAAAATAGAATTTAGAGGACTGATTTTACATCTTATTTTCATAAAATGTACACTTTTAAAATTATGTCACATGTATGATAAATAGAACACATGAAAAGAAATGGTTTTCATTAATAAATGATAATTTGTGTACTAAAACTAGGTGAAATGTCTAAGAATTGGACTTTTTAAGGCTCAAAGTCCTAGGATTTTGATTTATAGGTTAAATTTTTCATAATAAAAAATCTTGATCAGGTTATTAATGAAATATGTTATTGACCCTTGTAATTTTTGACCTTACAAAAATGCAATTTTTGTTAGTACAGACTATTAAAACATGGAAATAACTATATTAATATCAAATAAATAATAATTATTCTAAATTTTTCATATATATAAAGTTAAAAATAATATCCAAAATCCCAATAAATTTTCAAGATTCAAGGTATTCAAATAATTGATGGAATAAATCACATTAGCAATAAAATAGAAGAACATGATATAATAATCTAAAAGCTACATATAACGATAGTTTTTATTTTTTGAATTAATCAAATGTTTTTAAATTTTTAAAAATAATCATTCATTAATTACTCCTAAAAAAAATTAAATATTTATATTTATGTAATAAAATATCATATTCATCTTCCTCTTCAATATATTGATCATATTTACTATATTATGTAATATGTGTATGATTATTCCTTCATGTGTAAATATTTTCCAATATTGGTTAGTATAAATTATATCTTGCATTTTTCGTAAACATGACATTGCTAATGTAAATGGTACATGATGTGTATGACTCATAATCCATACCTTTGTATTAACAACTTTTTTTCCAAATGGAACTGGGTATGTCAATTGCTTAAGTTCAAGTTGTGCTTGGTATAGCTCTTGTTGATCCATTTATAGATTTTATTGATCCACTTGATTTTTATTAGTATGTAATTATCAAATTTTATATGTTAGTTGTTAGTCTCAAGGAATAACTTGGGGAGGATGGATACTAGATACATCATCTTATGGTGATTGAGATGCTTGAATTTTATAGAATTGAAAAATATTAACACCTAGAAAACATTTGTATGAGTATCATTCATGTATGAATTTAAGGCACATATGCAATGTGTTTGGGATTGATTTCATAATATTTATCCATTTTCTCCCCTATATTAAATTTTGATGTAACTGATCAGGAATGACATGAAGTATAGTAAACATTGTTTTCTATCCCAATGTTACATCTAAAGAAATTACTCCATGTACTTGTCTTGTCAAATCATTAAATACTTTTATAGTTTGATTTGTGTGTTGGATACCTTAAATGTTACCAAAAAATTATTTTAATAAATATATAATATAAATATTTAATCTTGATCAAGCATCCATTAAGATCTTCTTGATTCATTTTCTTGCATTGTAAATTGAATAAATAGTTAGAGATTTTGTATGATTATATCTTGTGTTGGAAATTATTCATATTCAAAGGTAATAATATTTTAAGTAGTTTTAAAATTGACATTACCAAAATAAATGTTTTAGTTTGTATATCACTAGGAATAGTATTGTCCTTGAATGCAACATATAAAATCTCTTTGTAAAATGATGAGCTATTAAGTAAATCAAAAAGTGATTTTTTTATGGGTAATTTTATTTGGTCAATAATATCATAATATTTAGATTGGTTTTCATGTCTTGCATGAGGATGATATGGTTGAGGTAGAAAATATTGACTTCCTTCAAGATATGGTGGATTACCTCATTAGTTAGTAATTACATGAGCTATAAAATCTAATATAAGCCATTGGTGAGTAATGGTCATAGGATGGTAATTTTTATAACCTTGATGTATGGGGGTGGGGGATAAATGAAATGATTTATAATTTTCATTTTACATCTAGTTGTAGGTTTTAAATTTTTTGATTGAATGCTGAAATAATGGGAATTGACTAACACTGATGTTCACTTTTGAGCCAAATTTATGCCATTATGAATGTTTAATTACTCTTGTTCATATGTCATGATTGACCTAAAGAAATTGAATTAATGATATTTGAACATATCATGGGAATTTATAAAAATTGGAAGAAATGTTTTTCATAAAATTTAGCTATATATAATTACAAATGTAAAGAATATAAGGATTTAATGAAAAATTCAGAAAAGAAGGATTTTTTTGTATATGGATGTTAGTACAATATTATTAAATCCAAGGTCAAAATAAGATAATTTAAGTGTTATATATCATATCCAAGGTTAAAATAAATGATATCATTTTCATAATTTATATTCAAGGTCAAAACAAATTTTGTTTAGTCTCAAATTTAGATGCAAAGTTGGAAAAAATTATTTGAGTCTCTAATATTGAAGAATTTATCTATACCCCATGACTAAAAAATTTAACCCTTAGAAGGTTGGAATATTTAGGGAAAATCATGTTTTTAAAATGTTCACACAAATAATGTGTTCACGAATACATTCTATAAAAAATTGAATTAGTGTGATAATTATCCCCAATTACACTGAATTAAATGGAATAAACTAGAATGGTGTAAATTAACATTTTATAAGTATAATGAATGCAAAATATTAAATTTGGAAAAGTGAAAATGATTGAAAAGAGGCTAAATATGTATTGATATAACAAAATTTAGATTTTTTTATATGATATTCGACTATGTTTTCTAGCAAACGTATAAAATAAAAAATCAAAAAATGTGGCTGCAAGTTCCCAAATGCTATGACTTATGGAAAATAAGGTTATGAACATCACATTGTAGTCAAGATCGGTTGACACTTCTGACCTAAATTGGTTTCCCTTGAATTTTTCATAAAAATAGGAAATTAGGTCTCTATCACTTGAGATAATTTGAATTATCTATGCATGTGAATATTTGACCTTCAAAAGTGTGTGGAAAGCTTGAAAATATATTATGAAAAATTGAGAACCCTATCAAGGTTTACAATAATAAAAATAATAAAAGTATAAAAAGGTGGAGAGTAACCATTTCAAGATAACCCCAACCACTCCCATGATTATTGAACATTACCTACGTATCCAATAATATAAAGAGGGAATTCTGGCCCACATAGTTCTTCCATTTAGAGTGATTTTTTCAAATTGCTCCTTCAACTATATGAATGCATCTAGGTATCAATTCATTACTTGATCATGATTTACCTTGGGATAAATAAAATAGGCTTATGCATTTTCTAAGTAGTAAAAAAATTACATAGAATCATAATTGGTAATAATAAGGAATATTTGTTAGGTTACTAATTTTTTTTGGAGGTTGAGTGAGGATGGAAAAGTAGGGCATGGTAGAGAAATAAGGTAACGTAGTGAGGGTGATGAAAGAAATGAAGGTCCGAAAGGAGGACATTAATAAGGCTGCCAGTTATTTAGAGAACCTCAAGCTCGATCTTCAATCCAAACCCAAGGAATTATAGACAAAGATATACAATGAGGTCACCACACTCAACAAAGAGGCTTTCAGGTAGGACATCAATAATAGTTATAAGAGGAGGCTATTTTTTATACTTTATTTTGAAATTTATAGAGGGGTTGTTATTTTATATGACTACATCCCTCCCGATTGCACTATCAAAGATAATGTTATTACCTATTGGTGACAGGTTATAGGTCAAGTGTTTGATGAAATGCCTAGATAGAATAAAGCATTTGAACAAAGGATAAAGATTCAAATAATGCTTCAGTCCCTTCCTATTAAATTATATTGATTATGAATGATTGATGAAATGGAGTATTTGTTGGTTAAGGGGATAGAGATAGTTGGAAATGTAGTGAGAGACAACAAAAAGAACATAATGACCCCCAACATCATTTTCTTGCTATTAGAAATGATGAAGAGTTTGGGAAAGTGATGAGAAACATCATCATTACACATGGTGGAGTTATGCTAAACATTCACTAGGAGTATCAGAGGAAACCATTTAATTTTTTGAAGCCTAATATTTTGGGTAAAAAAGTCCAAGAAATGGAGGAAAAAGGCAAGAAAGTTAAGATATACAATGAAGGCCAATTGTTTGAAAAAATACCAAAATAAAAAATAACATCAAGAGATTCATTTTTTATATCTAAAGTGATTGAGGATGGCATTGTTGTTATTGGGGAAGAGTTTGATTATCATCAAGGTGAAAAGGAACATAAACCAAGGTTTCAAATCTTTGTTAAATCTCTTCTAGGAAAAACTATTTGCATTTAGGTGAAAGGGACAAATTTTGTGAAGGATTTAAAACTGAGTGTGAAGGTTTCTTTAGGTTTCCTTGTAGAGTATCAATGTCTAATGCAATAGGGAAAATAATTTTAGGACCATCTTTCATTATAATTATATCATCTGAGAAAATAATCACTCATCTTTATGACTTCTATACTATGGGGAGGTGTGGAAGGTTTAAATCAAACTTCTCCTCCTAAACTTGTAACTTTCAAAGAAGCAGTCATAAATGTTGCTTAAAAACCAATTTATATGAAGTGTCATTTTCCATCTCAAGATTATATTATTGAAAAAGTGTAGGATATCCCTTCCATGGAGATTGTAAATGAGGGAGTGGACGAGTATTTCCATACTTTAATTAAGGATGTAGTTATTGTAGATTCAATGGCTTATGGCATTTATCAATTGCCTTATATCAGTGGGTCTATGAGACTTGGTCAAAGAAATGTGAGATTTATTTATGCTTTATTTTTTTTTCCATTTTAGTGAAAAAGAGTATTATAAAAAATGTCTCTCAGAAGGTCCTTGGTTTTGGGGTAATGCAAGTTTGTTTATCAGTCCTTGGTTTTCAGAGTTTTATCCAAACACTCTCTCAGTAATAAAGATGCCAGTGTGGGTTCGGCTCCCTAACCCACCCTTGAATTTTTGGCATGATCATAAGGAAATAGGTAATGCTTTGGGGTATTTATGAAAAAGTGATAATGAGAGAGTAGTTACAGGCCTATGCACCTTTACTAGAATTTGTGTAGAGATTGATTTAAGAAAAGGGGATTTGGAGAAAATATTTTTGAAGTATGGAAATTTTTTTCATGCTAAAACTTTAGATTATGAGAAAACAACATTTAGATGTATAATTGCAAATTACCTGGTCATCTTTATGCTCTTATCCCCAAGGGAGATTTAAAGTAGGGAAGAAAGAGGGAGAGAAGACAACATTAAGGAAATGTTACATTTTAGATCTAACAATAATCACTAAAGATTGCTTTGAAGATTTAAAAATTTAGGAAAATATAGAATTGGGTGGTAGAAAGAAATAAGAACAAGTAGTTTCTGCTAAAGAGGCAAAGTCAATTATGGGGGAAAAAGAAAAATCCCAAAATCTTCCCTTAAATAAGATAGTAGGGGTAGTGAAGATAGGACATGAATTTTAAAATTTATATTTAGGAAAAGAGTTTCTTGAAAACATAAATTTATAAATTTATAATCATGATAAGAAAATGGTTATGGTGAACTCCAAACAAGGAATGTGGTAAGAGGTAAAAAAAATGTAAAAAAGGAAAGACGATCAATCTCTTAGACTACTTTCGCACTCACTGGTTGCTTTGATTTCATGGTCTATTTTTTGGGTGGTTGAAATACCTATTGTTTAACCTGCCTATGGATTTTTATCCATTTGGTATTTTTGGCTCTTGTATGGCTATGGTGTTTTAACATGGCTCTTTTGTGTAATCTCTTTTATTAGTTTCAATCCTTCTATGGTTATTTCTTGTAAAACTTTTTATTTGGTTAGGGGCCTTAAATAACCATGTATTTATCTTTAAAAAATAATAATAAGGAAGATTTGTTCAATTTATAACAATGTAAGTATGCTTTTGTATTAACATTATAATAAGTGACTTAAGTGTGACTTTATAGAAATCCAAAAGGGGAAACTATAAACTAGGAATCCTAAATATATGGATGAGAAAGTAAGGTAGGGTTTAATTTCAAGATGTAACTATTAAATTACCAAAGGAAAAAACATCACATAAGGGTCCAAAAAATCTATTAGTTTTGACCCATGTTGGATATTTATGCCTCTTAAGGAAAAATGTGGATTTTGGGTTTAGATCCATTGAATAGATGTTTAAAGATGTTTTTAGATTGTATTTTTTTGTGTTGGATATCAATTTAATAAATACATAATATCATGCAATTGATTATGATATCATTAAGTCAAAAAAATAGGTCATGATTAAGTTCACATGTTAATTAAAATAAAATAGATCCGAAAATGATATAATCAATTATTGGTGATTAGATTTAAGTGTTAAAACCTATCAATAGATTCAAAACCTCACTCATGAGCCTCATAATATTAGTTTAATACTTTTAAAATGCTAATTACATAATCAACCATTCATTATAAGCATAATTTATTTGAAACATATATCCCATTTTCTAGCTTCTCTTATTTAGATTTGATGATACACACTTTTTAAATATATCTTGTACAAATGTGTTTATATGCACTAAAAATGTAACTTAAATAATCCATCCTTGGTAATATAAACCTATAATTGATAGTTATCATATATATTTCCATCAAATATATAAACTTTTGGCATTATCTTCCTTTACTTGGTGCTAACACAATTTGAACTGCATATTAGCTCAAACTTTATCTAATCTGACCTTTATGTTTAAATTTGTAGACTTGTATTTTTATATTAGAAATATACATTGAGGTTAGCCTATATTTCATCTTATTATACAATATTTCTTATATAACTAGATAAATATGATGTTTAACTCTTAATATAGATGGTAATGCATTATGAAATTCATTTGTCATAATTTAAACATGCTCATCTAAGAAATTCTTAATTTAAATGGGTATATTAACTACCTTAAATTCTATCATATATAATGTGGTTTTTGAAACAATATTAACACACATATCCTATTGTCTTATTATCTTACACAGTTCCTTCCATGAAATTAACAAAAACATCAAACCACTTTATAATTTGTCTCTTTTATCTTTCATTAAACTCAAGGTGAAACTCCTTTCAGACTTATAGAGAGTGTACATGTTTTTTATTATAACATTAAAAATTATTCTATCATAATTATAAGGTGTTCCCAATAACACATGAAAAAATTCCATGTGCATAATATTACACAAGCCTTGATAGTTTTACGAACCAATTTGAAAACTCACCATGAATTTTCATTTACTCTAATTTGATGCCCTTTTATAAACCATGAAAACCTATATGGAGTAGTGTGTAAAAACATTTTCAATTAAATTTTATCTACCATTTACTAAGAAAAAAAATTAATTTTTATTCCACTATAAATAATTAATCTATACCATTTACCTATGGATATGTAAATTGTCCAAAATATAAAATTTCTTTATGTTGACTTAGCCAATTACATGGATGGTTTCAATAAAAATATTTTCATCATAAACTTTTATCCATTTCATGTCTCTTCTATATCCATTAGATATGCCACCCTCTATTCATCTTCAAGTTCAATATAATCCTTTATTTAATTTAATATGACAATGTTCTATGGTTATTCTAGATGATTAAAATGTCTACTTCCAACATACTTATTGCACATAAAAAGTCTCTAGTGAATTATTGGCCTCTTCCTCTTTTAAAATATATCAATCATATAGAATACTATCATATTCCTCTTGTAATTATTATTTTCCTTATTTTTAGAGATGCTTTTTTCTCCATTATATGATTATTATCCTCATATTCTAATACTGTGTCCCCTTCATCTTGAGGAACTTATTATACCTCTATGATTTGATTTTTGTCTCATAGATAAATTTTAACATACCATGAAAAAAATTATAGTCTTATTTTATTTATTTTAGTTTAATTTTAAAAAAAATCCTCTTTCATAAAAACACACATCTTATTTGATAAATTTATACATGCCCAAATCTTAAAAATTGTGCCCATAAATTTATTTCCTACACTCTTAGATACTTGTCTCAATTATTTTTTAGATTCTTATAATTCCTAAAACAACACATATGATAATCTATAGGTAAAAATTTAGGTTTCAATTTTGTCAGTTTTCACTACCATGACTCAATTTTATCTCTAATTTATCTCTTTTTTATATGCACATTATTCAATCATAATGATGTGTGAGTCATAAAATGTATGCATGTAAACTTACTCAAATTTGGATCCTCCATTGAATCATACTATAAATATTCTGCATCTCTATGATCTGGTCTAAAATATATTTAGATTTAAAACATCCAATTTAACAAGGTGCTTTGAGTTTTTTCTTGATTCAAATCCTTGTGGATGCTTTGAGAAATATAGTCTTATATTAATATTACATCTCTTTAATTTTAGGTTCTTGAGCTTCTCTATGTCCTTGAGATTTTTCATGATGCCTTTATTTTTCATCATCACTTATGTAGTTAGTATACATTATTTTTATTTTTGTTATTTTTATGGCATATAGTATAACTTAAAATAGTATGTGATATTTATTTTTCACGTTTTTAACCATTTATTCACCTATGTACAAGTTTATTTTTCACTTGACTTGCCTATGAATCAATATGGAGTATTCACACAAACATCTAACCAAACAAAAAACCTCATATAATACCACATGGTATAGGTGGGAAGTATAAAGGGGATATTAATGGATTCAACTCCATAATAATGATCATGCAATACTCAAACACACAAAAAACAAACAAACAAAACAACATAAACGATATTCATTTATTTATTAACATAAATAATGCTTAACATTCAAAATAGATCAATATGAGATCAAAAATTCATTAAACTTCTAGGATCTAAGATATATTTCTTCTATGCGGTCTCTCTTGGCTCTGTCGACCACTTGAGCCTTTAATCCATGGAACATTCATCTAAACATTATCTATTTTATTTTTTATCATTATTTCAAAAACTATTTTTTTATAGAATTTTTACTCCTGCCTTAAAAAAAACCATTATTGATTTTGTAGGAGATTCTTATCTTAGTTTATTCTACCAAAAATTGGCATTATTATGATCTATTTATTATTCAGAAAAAAAAATGAACACATGCATGAATTTAATTCATCATGAGAAAAAATTATATTAAGTCTCTTTTTAATATATCTTAATTCATATATCATATTCAATTTTTTCTTGTCTTGTATAAGCATCGATCATGGATATGTCTTATATGTTTCAATTCATGATATTTATAATTTTAAATAATTTTAAATGCAACTATGAGTTTATCATGAGTATTCCATGTGTTATGATGTCATTGCATATGTAATACAAACTCTTAAGTATTCACCATAAATGTTTTTCATCTTTCATGGACCTATGGAATCATCCATTTTATTATATTCTAAATGTATTTAATTGAAATTATAGCTTGAATTAAATTAAATTGATATCATAATACATTAATGAGTTTGATCCAACCTTTCATTTTTACCTTTATTATTTTTATAATTGTGACACTTGTCATAATCTAGGATTATCGATCTTATTTAAACCATCCAACTACCTCATGGGTAAAGATAGAGATCCATGACCTCATGCCACTAAAGATAAATTTAATATTTTATAAAATTTCACTTGTGGTCCCTGCATTGACATTGAATGTTTTTCAAAATTTATAAAATTATATTTTTCTCACACCACTATGCATGAATTGAAAGGCCCGTGGACTTGCTTGAACCAAAAATACAACTTATAATCCATTGGATTCACCATCAAGATAAAGTGACTATTTTGAAATTGATAGATAGAATTTAGGACATCATATTATTCATGTGCATTAAGGCATCCAAATAACATGGAGATTATCTATGCCACTACCCATGGGACTTAAAAAATAACTATGATTTCTGAAACCTATAGAAACTTATTGAATTAGGATATTGGAATGTGGTGAATTTTTAAACTTAGGTTGTAATTATATATTGGTGACATTTTTTACCCCAATTTGGGACTATTATAACATTAAATTGAACTATAAATCAATCATTTTAAAAATCTATGTGAGATTATTTATTCCAAATGTGACCAATGTGCACTCTAATGAAACTTGAATGTGACATGAGATTGATGAAAAATTACAATTTTTTGGTGATGTAATATTTACCCTAAAGTATATCATGTAATGTGGTTAAGAAATGGTGTGCAATAGGAAGAAAGATATATCAAAGATGAAAGAGTAGGATAAGGGGATACAATGAGCACAAGGAAAACATTTCATTATTGTAGTTAGGGGTAAGAAAATAAAACAAGTTTTAAATCATATATTTTGGGAGGGAAAGCAGCGGATAATCATGGAAAGAAATATTGGAGAAAGGTGTTTACAATGGTGATTAAGGAAAATACATAATGTTGGGATGAAGAAGCAAAGTCTAGAAAATTAGGCTACCAGCTAGAAATGAAAAATGGTATGGCAAGAAATAGATTCTTGAGAAGGTTTTTATTAATCTCAATTCATCTATTTTAAATAGGGAAGAAAAAGATATCAATATGAAGGAAATATATCAATCTTCAACCTTGAATAAAAAAATAAATTGTTTAAAGGCATCACTAGATAAGAATTTAGAACTGTTAGGAGATGGTGTGAATATTGTTGAAGCTAGGGTTTTGGAATGGGTCTTAGATTCCTTTTACTTCCAATATTAATCAATTAAAAAATTGTGCCCTAATTTTTAAATGCATGGGTAAATATCTAGCTATTGGAGTGAATAAAATTTGGATCAAGGAGCAATAGGGTTCCACTATTTGGTAAGATTTTTCCCTAAAGGTTTTTTTGTGGCACTATTTCAATATAAAGAAGAAAAAGGAAAAGGTTTTTGAAGATAAATCCTAGTCTTTTAATGGTGTGGGTTTGTGGCTCCAAAATTGGAGCCCTAATTTTGATTCACTAAATCTAGGAAAGGAAGTTATTTAGTTTGAATAAGATTCTACATTTTTACTTTAGAATATTGGAGTGAAGATTGTTTATTTAAAATGGGAGGGATGGTGGGCCTAGTAATATAAGTGGATGAATCCTAACTAAAAGGTGGAAGGGCAGCCTATGCTCTAGCTAGGATTGCACTGGATTTGGATCAATATATTCTAGAGCATATTATTATTAAGATAGAGGGAAGGATTTGGAACTAAAGGATTGATGTGGAAAATATCCCTTTTAGATGTTATAAATTCCATCAACCAGGTCACATAAAAAAAATTTAAAATAAATTTAGGAGCTCTCCTCAAACCAAATCAGTTTAGATGGTATCCCAAATAAGACCTATGAAGTTACAAAAGGGGAGAAATTAGGGTAAGAATGGAATTGAGCAAGAAGAAGATCAGAGAAAGGTGGATGAGTGATGTAGAGGTACATGATAAAAGCCTTAAAATCACCATCCTAGCTTTGATCTTTAACCTTTTATTTGAACTTCAAATACTTTGCTTTGGGCATAGGCTTCAATGTGTAACAACTTTGATCTTATTTTTAGCTTGATAACCTTATCTCCTTTGTTTTCACCCT
>JARHVA010011362.1:0-66216 GCA_037957365.1 Torreya grandis | reverse complement strand
TGTGCATGATGGCTTTTATGAAGAAGTGTTCTTCCATGGTTATTGTCCTTATTTATCACCTTATTTTAAGGTATTTTCAATCTATTTTTAGGTGTGAACTTGTTGCCCTTTATATCATTAATGGATACTTGGTGTGAGTTTTGGAACTCCTCTTTTTCTTCATGTATTGCTTAGTGAGCCTAGTTTATGAAATACTTATGAAAATTAGCTAGTTTGTGAGATTGTGTGAGCTAGGATTGTCTTATGCTACATCAATGTTTGTTTCAAGATTATGTGAGTGTCATTTAAATTTTTTGATTCACCCAATTTATCTCTCTTAGTTACCCTATACCATCTTTTTATCCTTTTTATAAGAATAAGAATTAGTTGAGGTGATAGACCAAGAGGAAGTCAGCCTTCCTAGAGGTTCAAACTCACTACAGGGATACCCACAGCCTGAGGTTGTTCCCATTTTATGACTTAGTTGGAGACATCCTAAATAACCCTCTTTAACATGAAACTTAATGCCATAATAAGGATCATTCACTACATTAAGGGCTCATATAGATTCAGGATTCAATACATATTTGGCGTAGAGGTTGACTTGGTTGGTTATAGATATTTAGATTGGGCTGATGATACTATAGAATCACAAGTCCACTTTAGGTTAAATATTTTCTTTGGATTCTAGTCCCATCAGTTAGTTTAGAAATAATAAAAAATCTGTTGATATACCCATCCATAGAGGTAGAGTATAGTGGAGATGTTAACATAGATATTAAGGATATTTGGATTTAAGGTATTTTATCTAAGTTTGGCATTCCTTTTTGGGAAACCCACCATCATATATTATGACAACTAGAGTACCATAAAGATATGCATGAATCTAGTTTAGCACTAGTAAACCAAACACATTAAGATTCACATGAATTTTATGTGGGAGATTATTAATGTTTAGGTCATAGACTTGAGATTTTGCCAATCTTCAAAGAAGGTTGTAGATGTCTTTACCAAACCCTTCACTGAGAGCAAGTTTATTCATCTATGAGATCTTCTTGGGGTGAGATCTATATCAGCAACAACACCATCTTTAAGGGACCTTCTAGCCTATTATTTTCTTCTATGTCTCTTTTTGGGGAGTGTTTTTCCTATGGGTTTTCTCCTTTTCTCTACTTTATGAGAGATTGCTTTGTATTGGGTAATCAGGGCTAGTTGTCGAGACCTATTTCTCTTTTTTGTACACTACCCACCTAAGCTGTGCTTTTGGATGGTGTTATACTAGAGGGTTTTATTTTTAACCATATTTATTTATTATGGGATTTTCCTCCTTATTTGGAGTTTTTTTACTTTCATGAATAAGCTTACTTAGATGTACTTGGAGTTATATTTTGGCTAGATGAATAGGAAGTAACTACCCTGACTAGCTATTTTTGGGTATGGGAGTTTACTCTTCTATTATTGGTTCTATGACTACCTTTCTTGGAAGGAGTTGCTCATGTACTCTTATATGTATATATTTCTTGGTGAGCTATTATTAAATGAAATATTAGTTTTGTTATTATCTTTTTTATTTAGGTATTGTCATATTTATGATTTCATTTTCTTGTAGTTATTATGTTGTGTACATACTTAACTTGTGCCTATTAAAAACGTGTACATTCAACTTGATTCAGATATCTTAGCATCCACTTTGATAAGATAATTGGCTCTAGAGTTAGCCTCAATTCCATTGACAAAGTAGGATACAATGATTAAAGCCTTGATTCCATTGACAGAGTAGGATCTAATGATTAACATACTAGATGTGGATGATGTAGGAGTTATTGATTCTTATACATCTTAGTGGAGACATCATAGATAAGAACCTTTATTTATAAGAGGTGGGGCTATTACAAAGGATTTACTAGATGTGGAACCCATTAGGGATGATGATGGTAAGTTTTTATTATATGTTTGTATATTTTATGTGTTTTATTATTTATTGACTTAGTTATGTATATAATGCATTGAGTGGGTATATTGAAGGTTCAGGTGATGATGAGTATTGGAATATTACCATTGATTCTTGACATACTAACATGGCATATTCTTGTTGTTTCCATGGACAATGGATTAGTGGAGATTGACATAGATGTTGTTGGTGCTCATGCCAATTTTTTTGATTGAGCTAGTATATATACTCCAGCATATAGGTGAGAAAATACATATAGGGATGAGGAACACACAAATTTATGGATATATACCATGCCCACACCTAATTATTTGGGTGGTGAAAGTATCCATATAGTGGATGATTACATATGTATATAGTGAGATCATGCAGATTATATGGTCAAGCTAGGTATGTATCATGAGAGAGAGAGAGTAGATGTATTCATTATTTGAGGGAAAGGAGGGATAGTGGGGCCCTCCAATTATAGTATGTATATGTATGAGAGTGAGAGTGAGAAGGATAGTCTTAATTGCCATGCTTTTATTATTGAGTGATGTACCATAGCTGTATTGAAACTATGTTCTAAGTTGTGTGTGTGTGTGTGTGTGTGTGTGTGTGTGTGTGTGTGTGTGTGTGTGTGTGTGTGTGTGTGTGTGTGTGTGTGTAGTGTGTGTGTGTGTGTGTGGATGTTTTATTTTTATATGGGCACTATGATATTGGTATCTTGATATTATTATATTATTCATATTTACATATGTTTAACTATTTTGATTGTGTTAAATTGTGATACAAGTATATGGTATTTTTCTAAGTAATGGTAATGAATTTTTTATCTAATTTCAAATGTTGAAATGGACATGTGTAGTGGACTAGGAATGTTATTTATTGGTATAGGTTTTACAATTATTTCACATGATATCTACACGTAGATCATGTAATTATGATATGCACTATTTGAACCTAGATGGCATGGTGAACAAATAACCATACTTCTCATGGTGTGTTAGTGTATAATTAGATCTATAATTAAATCTTCATGTGATGGATAGGTTTTTTAGACTCTATATCAAAGAGCTTGATTGGATATCATGCTAAAACTATGCTCTGATCTCTGTGGTTTCTATAAAATATCTTAATTAGTTACTGGATGATGTTATCATGTCTATGATATTTTGTAAATATCTTGATTGATGGTTGAATTGAGACTATAATATAATCTATGTGATTATTTCCAAATATCTTAATTGGCATGCTAAGTGAGGTTATGATTTGATATATATGATTATTTCCAAATATATTAATTGGTGTGTGAATTAAGGCTATGCTATGATCTCTATGATTGTTTCCAAATATCTTAATTGGTGTGTGGATGGAGGTTGTGCTATGATATCTATGAAATGGCTATCATCTCCATTGAATCTATGGTATATGAGATCACTCATAAATAGGTGTCCTAGAAACCACATGGCTCATGGCTCCTCAAAGGGAACATCCTAGGATAACTCTATCATAGAGGAGTGTGATATAGGAAAATATGGAGACTTAGATCTTAATGCCATCTATGTGATTTTTATAATGCCTTGATTGTCAATTTGATCTCAAAGTACATAATATGATTTTCTAAACGTCTACTTATCTTATGAAAATTGTAATATGGCTTATTTTTTACCATGTGAAAATGGTGAGCTAGATGATGATTAGTAGGAGGAAGTATGATCATATCTTTATATAATAATTTATGTAAGATGTCATTAGGATTATTATTGTATAAAAATTATATAACCTCTCTATGTGTGCCATGTGTTATACCCACTATAGGAGCTTCTCTGTCAAGTGTCTCTTTGCCCTTGTTGATTATTATTAGTTGTTTTTGTTCAACTAATTTCTTAATCAGGAGTGGATTAGGTTCTTATACCATGTTAGATGATTCTGGCTCTAAGAAACCTACATCCAAATCTACCTTTGAATGTGTAGTAGCTAGTCCTAATTTTGTCTCTAATGCTATAGGTATGTGTCATAGATGTCAGAATTATTTAGATGTTTGATATAATAATTTCTCCTTAGGAGGAAAACTAAGGCTTCTATAAAAGATGTATTGTTCCTCTAAATCTATCATATGGTAAATCAGCTAATTCAAACATGATTTAAATCTTAGAATGTTTTAGTTGTTGGTTCTATCTCACCCCAATGTAATGAAGTTAACCTCTCATATATGACTCAAGGTCCCTTATTATGTATGTAGTGCCTAAGAAAATATGCTTCTAACTCATCATATATAAGTAGTGACGCACTAGGGATTGGATGATGGAACCAATTTAGTGCTTCCCTATCTAGGGACTTTGGAAATAATTGTAGTAGAGTCAACTTGTTGGTGACATGTTCCATGGCTTTCTCTTAAGCCTAAAGGTGAAATTATGGGTCTACATGCCCATAAAATGTAGGTAACCCTGGTATCTAAATGTTGGGTGGCAACCTTATAGTGAATATTTTGTGTGGAATAAGATTGTCATGGATGACATTAGAATCATCACGAGATTGGTATGCTTTATTATATAATTTTATATGGTGTACTTTTTGTTGAGAATCACCCATGACATGCATCAAGGAAATTACCACTTGTGAATGTATATTATTATCATCAAGGGGTTCACTTAATTATTGAATTTTGTTATTTATCTTAACCATTGGTATATTGCACTGGGAACATTTTTTAGGGAGGATTGATTTGCTCTCTAGAACCTTTTGAGTGGTGATATCTTGGATCTAGTTAGAAGGAAATGATATCTCACCCTAATTTAGGTTAGGTTGATAAATATGTTCTATTGTATTAAGGGGGGTTACATGAGATTCATTGATATCTTTTATTTTTTTAATTTGTAATGAATTATTAAATGCTAATAGACTAAAAAATACTTTGTTATCATGTGAATGTAAGTTATGTAAACTATGAATGTAAGAATAAGTGTGTGTTTTTTAACATGTGACCTAGAATTTGTTTGAATATTAAAAATAGGTGAAGTGTAGACACTAAAAACACACACACCATAATTCCAAATGTCAAAGTATACCTTGACCACCTTAGAACCCTCTTGGGACCAATATAACCCTCTAAACCCTAACCAAGCTCACCCACAGTTAGTTTAACTTAACTAGCTTAACCCTGCCTTTTATCCATTTTTACCCCTCAGCATTCGAGACCACTAATGGTGAAGATAACCATCGATGATCACCCTGACCATCAGTGGTCAAGGTCTACCTCTCTAACCAAAAGCATACAAACCATCCACTTTGATTTTATAATTATGTCTTGTCTAAATATTTTTGTGAGTCTTTGTATGGATAATTTATAATTATACAACCTAGTTGAACCTTCACTTCCACCTCTTGTTTATGCCTATAAGAATAGAGGAGCTATGAGGTGAAACTCATCTACAATTAGCATCAAGATCTTGTTTACCTAAGAGTTTTTTTCTTGTAGGTAAATCATCATCAAAAATCCATAAATCATATCAGAGAGTCAATTTGATTTTGCATCTTTATCAAGCCTTCAGGTACCATTACTCTATCAAAATCAAACTAGATTCCACCAATAGGCTAACTACCTCAACCATCCACCTAATCAACTTATGATAAGTCAAATACTTGATTCTTACTATTCATTTACTTTATTTACATTTTATAGTCAACCTAGACCCTACCCATCTCTTAGAATTCATATTTTAAATCTTGTTAATCAACCAAATTTACCAACCCAGATCCTTATATAGTAACTGCTGACAGTTGTGTTGACTATCAATGGTCTGGCCAACCACTGATGGTCAGCTTGACCACCAATGGTCAACTTAACCATTGATGGTCACCCCAATCATTGATGGTCACTAAGGTACCAAAAATTACCAAGCTAATTTCACCTACCTACACCCAATCTAACCTAATTTTCTATGTTTTTACCTGTTCACAGACCCCTTTAGGATTTTTTGAAGCATACTCCAACCCTCTAGCACTAGTATTGATTAGTTTATTTCTAATTTAATCATTTTTATCATATTTATTAGCAATCACTCTTGTATTTAATTTTATTACCTTTTTATTCATTGATGTAAGTACCTTTCTTTTTTGTTTATAAACTTAATTGTTTAAAACATGTAGATTGGTAGGCCCTAAGGAAGCTCTCACTTTTAGGATCTAGCTATCACTAGGAAATCCATATAACTATTTGTTTAATAAAAAAATTTACTTATATGATTTATTATCTATAATTAATCCTCTCAAGCCAAAGTGGATCTCTTCATAATCTTATAATTTCAATGTGTGTATAATCAATCAGTTTTTTCAACCATACCCATACTTAGTTTCTATTTTCCATAATAAGCAAGAAATTCATTAAAACATTCTAGCACGCCTAGTGGGACCCTTGTGTCTCTACTTATTTTCTTGTTGGCTTGTATTTTCTCTATATTTTTTTCTCATTAAAGAAATCAAAAATTTCTTTTGGGCTTAAAATTAAGTGCATACATTGATTTCTTGAAAGTTTAGTTCACATAGCCTAAGTTAAAGGCAAAGTATTCCATCATAGCTTCACTCTTTGTTGCAACACTAAACCAAACCACTTTCACCAATTAAGCATCTAAAAATATGAGACAAGGTCTAACTAGGATTTCATCACCTATCAATAACCTTACCCTTTCTCAGCAATCCTACTTGGAGGTCATTACCAAGGGGAGAACCAACTCAGCTCTCTAGTTGAGTATAAACTCTGGATATCAATTTTTTTTGGCTAAGCACCTGACACCATTATTACTATGATGTGTTAGGTTAGGGGGTATGCCCTAATACCAAGACATGTATTTATTAAAATACATATCTCTTTTGAGTACCTAAACATAACCTAAAACCAACCTTAGATTTCCTCTTTAGTGCCCTCTCTACAAACTAGTTTCATTCACATACCTTCTTAAGGCATAAGCCAAAAGTGAGATTAATTAAAACTCTAGGGATTAACATATATTTTAGAGTGTGATCTATTTTATTTGATCATTTTATTATCTTCTCTTTGTTTGAGTAGTTTGTTTGTGTTTTCTATCTCCCCTATCTCGCATGGTTCTCACTCACCAGCAATAAAGAGACCTTATGGAGTAAGACCTATCACCAAGCCAACCTGCCTCTTCCACCTTTTCATCCATGGATTATACCTCAAAACTAGTAGACTCTCCTCACCATTTGGGAAGTCCTACCTTCCCTTAAGAGATCCCTCAAAGAGATGTATATTTTTCCACTTTCTTAGAAAATAATATTGTAGTCTTGTAACATTATCTTACAACCATGTCTTATTATATCCCATTTTTGGCTCCATCCATAGATCCACCTTATGGCATGAATTTCCTCCTCATGCAGAGTACCTATTTTTCCATGGTTACTACACAACCATTGAATACCCAATATTCCTCATCAACCAACAACCCCTTTGAGACTATTATTGAAAACTAACCAACTCAAAATACCACCACCCTTATACCTTCTACTCTTAATTACCACTCCTCCAAAATAGGAGTGCCTACCTCTAGCACCACTAGACTTCATTTATCTACCTTCAACCCATCTACCACCACTCCACTTCAAAGCCTTGTGGTGTCCATACCCTTGACCTTGCAATTGATCAATATAAGAGTCACCACCATTCCATCAGTCACCAGCCCAAATACCACTCCTATCCAATAAGGACCTCCCAAACCAACCTTTGGATACATCCCTAATCTATGAGGACATCTAACAACTACCTAACCACCTACCTCTACATACCATTATATGTCTTCCACCCAACCATTGACATCCACTTACTTATATGTGGCAGCCCCCTAAGAACCTCTTGAACCAACCTTTGGATACATAACTAATATACAAGGACATACACCCACTACCAAAACACCTACCTCTAAATACCCTTATATGTCTTCCACCCAACCATTGACATCCACTTATTCATATGTGGTAGCCCCCCAACCTTCTACTCACTATCCATATATCTCTCAACCACTACAACAATATGCATCTTATAACCCTTTGGGTACACAACCCCAAGCTGAATTATTGAAGATTCTTATGGAAAATATGACCACCTTAGATTCATTCATCTTGGGTGTTTACAACATCTTTTCATATGACCAAATATGTAATGAGCCTATCCATACACTTATACCTATTAATCCATACCCTCCCCAATGAGAAATTCCCAAATTATCTAAGTTTCAAATTAAGGAGGATCCCCAATAGCACCTTAGGGAATTTAGGCATGCTTTTTATCTCATTACCTATGATTATTCCCTTCTCCTCCATACATTCCCCATGTCTCTACCTAGTCTGGAATTGGATTAGTATAGTTCCTTACCCAAAAATTCCATCTTCTCCTTTACCCAACTGGCCCAAACCCTCTTGGACCATGTTTATATCAATATCTCCAAGAAAGTTTCTATCACCACCCTCTATTATATTTATTAGTCTGAGGATGAATCTATCACCAATTTTGTGGCTCATTAGAGGATCCTTATTAACGAACATTCATTTTCCTTGCCTTAAATTGAACTCATAGATCTCTTTGCTTGATCATGTGCCAAGAATATCTCCTCTACCCTATGTGTCCAAAGATTTTGAACCTTTGATGAATCTTTTACCATGATGCGTAAGTTGGAAAATTGAGCCATTGATGAAGGAAGCTTAAGCTCAAAGACAAGAACTCAACCTATAAAATCAATGAGTCTTTTTCCTCCAAGTCAAGAAACTAACCCCATACAAACACGAAAAACAAGGTAACCATGAATGCGATTGTCCTCAAAGTGACTCCTACACCTTCTATTAACCAATCCAATTCCTCTAGTTCCTCAAAGTAAAACTTGAGGAACCAAACTTGGAGCACCTAGAATTAATTCACTCTACTTGGAGAATCTTATGCTTCCATCTTGGAGAATTTATTGAAAGCTAATATCATTCAACTTCCTCCTATCAAGCCACCCCAAAAATTTGAATCCTCTCATCTTGTACCTAGCTAGTACAACAAGAATGATTAGTGTACCTTTCATAGAGTAATAGGAATGATGTTAGTAGGTGAACCACCTTCAAGAGCCTTGTCTTATCCCTTATTGATAAAGGGGAGCTTATATTTGATAACCTTAATGCACCCTTGAAAAAAGACCTTGATATATTTAGGAAACCCTTCCCAAACCATGCTCCTACCAAGAATGAGAGAAATATGTCAAATTCTATTATGACACCAATATAGTTAACATGGTCCTTAACACATTCATTTCTAAAGAACCTATTGACCAACCCATTTATCTTTCACCCTCTCCACTTATTGAGATAGTGGACTTACCTTCCCTTATTTTGAATACTCAAACTGATGAAATACCTTCCCCCCTTCCACTACTTATTGAGGTAGTTGAACCACTAGCCTCTCTTTTAACTGATCTATTGTAACAACTAACCATCATCGCCTCACCTTCACCTTTAATTATTGAGAAAACTAATTTCCCTTTAGAGATCATTCCTGAGGATAAAAACCCCATGTCTACTCCTCCCATATATGAACCATCTATTTCAACCCCACATCCGTTGATTGAGGAAGAGGATGAGGTTACCATCCTTGTGTCTCCACCTAGAGTCCTATATTTTAGGTCCACCCTTCAGGGAATCAAACCAACTTATAAACCCTTCTCTAGGCTAGTGCAAAAATTGGAATTTATCTCCAACCCTAACATGTATCAAGCCATCTCTTGTTATTAATTAGGTCTCCCTTACATTACCCAACTAAAGCCTCCATCCCTTTCTCAATCTAACTAACCTGACACTTCCATTAACCAACCCCTTACCATATCTATCCAAACTACAAAAAACTCTAGCCAACCAACTAAAACCTCCACCAAAATAACCAACCCCTAACTAATTAATCCATCCAAGACCTAAGTAGCCAAACCTTATCCTATCATCCCAAATAGGTCTACCAAGAATCTTAGTATCCTCCCTACATTGAGCCTTACTCAACCATATGTCAAGGTGGACCTAACCCCTCTAAACCCACCAGCCAAATTCTAGACCAAAGAAACTAAAGAGGTGAAGCCACATAAAGGATGGAAGGCTTGAATTTTTCCTCCCTTAACCTTTCCCTCCATTTTAAGTCCTCATCCCTATACATTGAATAGGAGACCAATTACCTCTACCAAAACCTCACCACCTCTTTTGGTGATACCTTCATAGTTAATCTTTGATACACCACTTTCCACTACAATTGTAGTACCTAGGTTACCTACCTTGTAATATTATACCTCTATTTCCTCAACCTCCTTGACTAAAATATAACCATTAACCAAGTGTACAACCTTACCCAAAACCCCTACTACTAAACCCATTTCTAGGCAACCTTACACCTCAATAACTAAAGCCAAGACCACTACACCTTTACCACCTTTAGTCAAGTCCTAATTGGGCATCCTCCATAGGTTATTATAGACTTTTTTTTTTCCCCTACCTCTCATCAAACCCTTTGACCCTTTAACTTCAAAACTTAATTGGCATAATGATCACTAAGTTTTTGCTTATCATAGAACACCTAGCCATAACATAGAGAACTACAAGGTTCTCCAAACCATTATCCACTAGCTTTATGATGAGGATGATCTATTAATATATGAGACTCATATTATCCCCATATAAATCCAACCACCCACCATACCTACCTAACACTTGTTCCTTCATTCTCACCTTGGAGTGAAGATGAATGTGACCAATCCTCTAGCTCTCCTTCTATCCATACTATCAACATGGTCACAAGAGCATAATAGAATGATAAGGGGAAGGCTAAGGTATCCATTCCTTGGATATACCCCTCCTCAACCTCCCAACTATATTCATCCTTGACCATACCCAAGGTATCTATCTTAGGGGCCTCCTAATATAACCCTTTAAAATCCATCAAGAGAGTTATCCTCAAACAAATTCATCAAAACCTAATGAAGATGAGCTTATATGAGCTAATCTCTACCTCTCCCCACCATTTATAAGCACTAATAGAGGCTTTACAATTTATTAAGGTCCAACCCAAGGACACCTAACCTATAGCCACCTTTGTAAGTTCTCTTTAGATTTCTAACCTTTTTACCTTCAAGGATTTAGAAATACCCTCCATCCATCCTGAGGACCTAGATATTCCTCTCTTTATCACTACCTACATCTACCAAACCCACATCAAATGGGTCATTATTGATGGGAAATATAGCATAAACATCATCTCTTCTCATTCCTACAACTAACTCAACTTGATAGATAATGTCATGTCTAAATCTTTAGCCATCCTTCATTCCTTTAATGATATCATGGCCACTACATTGGGATATATCATCCTTAATATCCATGTAGGACCCCACACACTCCATAAACTATTATATGTTGTAGAAGGTGAATTCCAATACATCTTGTTGGGAAGACCTTGGATTCACTCCATGGGTTACATTCCCTCTATGCTCCACTATTAAGTTTGAGCATGAAGACCAAGTCATCACCATATAATCTAAGCTAAGTCCTTTTTCAACATGAAATATGATCTACCACCCCAATCATATCCTCATACCTCCATTTAACACACCCTCAATAACTCAAACCCAACACTCACCTACCAAAATGGATATCATACCTCTTTCTATTGATGAGGCATCAACTTCTTCCTCTATACCCTGACACCAAATCCCAACCATATACGCTTTGGAATCCATGTTACATCACCTTCCATTGGGGGAGTATTATCTTTTAACACTTGACACTTTCCCTATTCCTCACGAGTATGAACACTTACTAACCAGTTAAGATATGACCCCAATGTTAGAATTATCATTTTGTTTGGACCTCGTAACCATTAAAATCATTTTATTTATGGGGGACTTGATAAATCCATTGATACTTCTAATACCTCTCTTCCACCTTGACTATTTACCATCAGTTTTTCTTACCTTGATAAACCAAGTTTTTTCAAGACATACCTCCATCAATGATCTTGGAATAGTTTCTATCTTAGATGATATGAACATAGCCCACATGAATTGCTCACCATCGAAACCAAGAAGCCACATGAAAATCATATACTTTTTTTCATCTTGCCTAATAAAAATAAATCCAAGCAACCTAAAACACCTACCACCACCATTGTTGAGGAAAATACCCCTTCCTCGCTAACCTTGCCTCCACTTATGTGTGGGGATGATGAAATCATCCCACCTAAAATTTGTTCATCGACATGATCAGTCTCAAACCCCTAACTTATAAAAATGAGGGTGTGACTGTAACTATCCCTTTGATCCATCCTAAAATGATAAGAGAAGGCACTCCTACCGTTAACACTATCTAGTATCAAGATGATGATTATATCTTCACCTACCTTGGTGCCCTAGATTATTTAATCCAAAAATCCTTTCTTCCTAATAATTTGACCATGTTGAATGAATCCACCATAGATATCAGCTTGTTACTCCAAATAACCCTTGTATTATCAAACTTGGCCAATCACTAAATATTGAGGAACTTCAAGAATTACCCTCTTTCTTCCAAGACTGTAGCATAGCCTTTGCTTAGTCTTATAGTGATATTCCTAAGATCAAACCCACCATTTCCACCCATAACATAGTCACTCACCATGATGCCAAATTTATCAAATAAAAGCTCTGATGCATGCATCCTTGCATAACCCTTCTCATCAAAGAAGATCTTTAGCATCTCCTATTAGTCAACTTCATTCAACCTATTAACTACCCCTAATGGGTTTCAAATGTCATACTTATCACTAAAGCCACAAGGGGACTATGCATTTGTGTTGACTTTCATGACCTCAACCTTGCCTACCCCAAAGATGATTTTCCTCTACCTAACATTGACCATCTTATTGATCTTATAGCTGGCCACAAGATGTTATCTCTCATACATGGATTCTTGAGCTATAATAAAAACTTGATTTCTCCTGAAGACCAGCATACAACTACCTTTACCACCCCTTAGGGGACCTTTTTCTATAGATTCATGCCTTTCAAGTTAAAGTGACCTACATTTTTCATGACCTTATCCATAAGATCATAGAGGACTATGTGGATGATCTTCTTGGCAAATCCAAACTTTGAAAGGATCACTTGGTCATTCTTGAGATCATCTTTGAGTGACTTATCCACTATCATATCCATCTTTACCCCAAGAAATGAATTTTTGGGGTCTTATCAAGAAAGCTTCTTGGCTCCATTATCTCACTTTATGGAGTCAAAGTCAATCCTATTAGAATCAAAGAAATCATAGACATGTTTCCTCCCACCAACCTCAAGCAACTCTGAAGTTTGCAAGGGAAGCTTTAGTCCATTTATCATTTCATTTCTCATCTTTCAAACTAGTGTCAACCCTTCCACCAACTTCTAAATAAGGATGTATCTTTTAATTATAATAGTGAATATCAAAAGGCCTTTGATTCACTCAAGGAGTACCTTTTTTTCACCACATATCCTTAACCCTCCTAAAGATGACCAAGCTTTATACCTATATATCTCTATCATCAACCATTCCCTAGGGAAATGCTAGCTCACCAAGATGAACAACATAGAGAGAAAACCATGTATTATATTAGTCACACACTGGTAGAGTATGAGACTCAATACACTCATACTAAGAAAATCTATTTAGATTTAGTCTTTATGGCCACCAATATTTTCCACTACCTTCTTAACCATAAAATCTATGTCATAACCAACATTGATCTACTCAATTACATGCACTCTAAGCCATACCAAAACTAGTGTATGGATAATTGGCTCATGCTCTTAGTAGAATTTAACCTTGAGTTATTTTAGAAAAAGTTAATTAAGGGGTAAATCATTGTCAACCAATTGGCTCAAACACCATTAGCAAATAATCAACCTCCTCCTCTTGAGTTCCCCAATGAGTCTATCATGACCCTATCTCAAGTGGATTTTACCCATTAAGTTACCATGTTATTTTATGGATCAAAATTTCAACATGGTGGGGGATAAGGTATCATATTTAATCCCTTTTATGGTGAACATCTTCCTTTGTGCTTCAAGATTGACTTTGAATGCACCAATAATATCGCTGAATATGAAGCCCTAATGATAAGCCTTCAAATTACCTTAGCCCTAAGATTCAAAAAAATTAATATCTTTGGTGACTCCCAAATTATGGTCAATAAAATCAATGTATTCTACTAGTTTAATAATGATGTTATATAGCAAAACAAATAAATAGTTGATGGACTCCTAACATCATTTGAGCACTACCGCATCCAATTACCCCTATGATCTACAAACAAGTTCACCAAAAAAATAGCTTACCTTGCCTCATAAATACTCTCTACACCTTCAAACTCTAATATATCTATCATTATTCATATGTTTACCTAACCATCCTTTGTCAAACTAGAATCCCCCACCATTTTCAATGTGGAGAAAATTCAATTTGACCTTTGGTATTAACAAACCTTTGACTATCTTAATTTTGGCATAATTCCTTCTAGCCTTTATATGAATGTTCTAAGATCATTTATTTAGATTACCTCATGCTATATCATTATGGGAGTGATTATTTATAAATGTGGCTTTGATGGCCTTCTCTTTTGTTGCCTACATAGTCATGAAGCCTCTCTCACTATCAAGGAAACACACAATGGTATCTGTGGGGGATGTTTTGGTGGTCTTGCTGTAGCTAAGAACATCCTATGTCTTGGTTATTAATAGCATATCCTTAACCAAAAATATTTTGATTATGTAAAAAACTGTGTTAAATGTCAACAACATGCTAATTTGTATCATGTACCTATCCATAGCCTTCATGTTTCCACCAATTTTTGGCCCTTTTCACAATGGTGTCTAGACCTTATTGGGGAAATTAATCCTCATTCCTCATAGTGATACCATTCTATCATCATCATTACTAAGTACTTTACCAAGTGGGTAGAGGATATTCCTTTAGTCTCAGCCAAAGTGGAGAAGATTTTCAACTTTATCAACCATCACATTATCTATCATTTTAGTGTTCCTTATATGATTATCACTAAAAATGGTAAATCCTTTAATAATAAGCAATTATAGGGTCTATGTGATGTATTTTTCATTAAGTTACATTTCTCCTCACCCTATCACTCTTAAGTGAATGGATAAGCAGAAGCCTCTAATAAAACTCCTAATAACATGCTAACTAAAATGGCCAATGCATCCAATTAAGATTAGCATTTGCACATCCCCTTCTCCTTGTGGGCATATCATACTAGAATTAGAACCCCAATGGATGCTACCCTATTTTATCTTATATTTAGGGTAGAGGTTGACTTGCCTCTTGAAGTCCAAATCCCTTCTCTTCACATATCTTTTCAAGAGTTTTTCTTAGAGGATGATTATTATCAGCACCATTTAGCCAGTTGAATCTACTCGATGAGTATCATCTAGAAAACCTCACCCATCTTCACATATATCAAGAGCATATTGAATTTACCTATAATAAGCACCTTAAAGTGTGAGAGCTTAACATTAGAGACCTCATCCTAAATTAAAATCAACATGTCACTAATATGGAGAAAATCAAGTAGGGAAAGTTCACTTTCAATTGGCTTGGACCTTATATCATAACCCATAAGTATGGGTCATAAGATTATCAGTTGTATTCTCTCAAAGGCCACTAAAAACATTAGCCCCTGAATGTTTTAAATCTACGCATGTTCTTTTATTAGGAAGGATCAAGTTCACCTTTTGTTTCACTTAAGCTCATCCCTTGTCATCTACCCATATGCAATCCCATTTTTAGGGACAATTGATTAAAAATGAATCATGTGATTATCTATCCCTAGAATATCCTAATCTTGAATAATGGGTACTATATCTCTACCCATGGCATGGTTCTCATGGTAATTTCCACACCTTTATAGAATGGATTCCCATGGTCATTGTCACCTAAACCTCTTCACACTTAATCAATCTTCTTGTGATTTTAGTTTTTCCTTCATAAAGGTGAACCCCTAAGCCAACCTAAACAAGTCTATGTCAAGAAAAAATCAAAGAAAAATAATAAAATTCATATCATTGGCAATCATGGGTCATTATTAGCATTAATAATCTACTACCTTGAAGGAAAACTATTGGAAACCTCTTTCAAATTCCCAAAACATGAGGTGGACTACTCCCTCAAAAGACAAAAATCAAAATCATTTAAACAAAGCACATATAGTTAGACCACTCCATCGAAGGATGGATAAGTAAGCATTTTTCACAAACATATAAATTTCTTAGAAGCTTCCCACATCGATCAACTTCCCATATATAATAATTAGTATAAGACCCATTATCATAATCAAATTAAAATTAAAATAATCTTGAAAGCCACAATTGGCTCTCAAATATCATAATAAGGTGGAAGTCATAATCAGCTTCTATAAGTAGACTTCTTACATCGATCAATCTACATAGCTTGGCATAGTCTTATTTATACTAACTCTTTGGAAACCTATAGAAGAGGCATGCTAGTCTCACAAGAAGGGTCCATTTTTACCCATCCCTCTATATGCAAAATATTTTTGAGCTTATTTGACATTATGCGGTCAAGACACCTTTTTTAGCCAACTGATGAATGATAATGTGAAGCATTTAAAGGGCTTATATTCATTAATTCAATCAAACTTTGGTTTTGTTTTAGTCCTTGTCAACAAATAAACAACATGCCCTTTTTTTACCATATCATGACTAGTTGGCATTTTCATTATGGTGTTTGCCTCTAGATTATATTCTCTATTCTCCCATCTAGTGTTGTTAATTAAACTATCTCAAGAATTTCATCATAAACATTAACAATAAAGAACCATATGCATACCCATAACCATCTACATTACCATGCCATAAATGATAATCACATCCATAAGTAATAAAATCAACAAATTGCCAACTCAACCAAATGCTCAGCTATCACCTTTATTATTCAATGCCCAAATTACCCATAGCTCAAAGTCAATGATAGTAAACACCAAATGAGTAAAAGTGATTCACTTTTCAATTTTTACCCCATAGATTTTTAGGTTTTAAACCCTGACCATTGATAGTCAGGGTGACCATCGATGGTCACCCATTCACACCTTGACTATCAATCATTAGGATGCTCAATTTTTCAAATTGACTTTAACATACCATTTTTTTAACAAAAAAACCAACCCAGTCTAACCCACCCATGGAGACAACCTTCCCCACCCACCCTAACTACCTCATCACCTCATTGTCAATCCATCTTGACCTAACTAGCATGCTTTTTATGACACTTTATACTTGGTCCCTTGACTATAATGACAATATTATCATGTTGAACACCTTTTTAATTTTCACCACCTCATACTTACCTAACCCACTTTTGTCTTTTGAGGCACTTCCTACCTTATATTCTCATGACACTTGACCTATTTATGTTTTCCACAAGAGCTCTTCCTTCCTTAGATACCCGCCAAAAACACTAACCTTTTTTAGGAGACTAATAGGTGTACCCAATCACCATGCCTGAAATGTAGTCATGTGATACACTAGTCACTAGTCCCTTAGATTCAACCTTTTATTATTTTCAACTATGGAAACTTTGTCTTTACATTATCTTGATTATCACATCTATTGTCACACTTTACATGCCTATTTTCACCTTTGTGCCCAACCTATCATCTAAATTTTTTTTCACCCTCACATACCCTATCAAATCTACACTTTATTTGTTTTTTTACCTCATATCCTACTAGTTTAATGGGGAATACCTCCTCCCATACTCAAGGTAATCAACAAAACTTCAACCTAGCAATCACTTTTTGCTTTACAGCTTGTTCACTCAAGATACATAATAAAAAGGGGTAAATATAGACACCAAAAATATGCACATCATAATTTTGAATGTCAAAGTATCCCTTAACCACCTTGTGACCTTATTAAGACCAACATAATCCTCTAAACCCAAAATAAGATCATTTTTAGTTAGTTTAACTTAACTAGCTTAACCTTTCCTTTTAGTCCTTTTTACCCCTCAACACTAAACTGTCGATGGTCAGGGTAACCATCGATGATCACCCTGACCATTGATGATCAGGGTCCATATCCCTAACTAAAAGCATGCAAACCATTCACTTTACTTTTATAATTATATCTTGTCTAAATCTTGTTGTGAGTCTTTACATGGATAATTTATAATTAGACACCCTAGGTTAACCTTCACTTCCACCTCTTTTTTATGCTTATAAGAAGAGAGGAGTTAGGAGGTGAAACTCATCTATAATTAGCATCAAAAGCTTATTTATCTAGGATTTTATTTCTTATAGTTCAATCATCATCAGTAATCTATAAATCATATTAGAGTGTCAATTTACTATTACCTCTCAAGCAAGCCTTCAAGTATCATTACTCTATCAAAATCAAACTAGATTCCACCAATAGGCTAACTACCTCAACCATGCACTCAATTAACTTCTGGTAAGATAAGTACTTGATTATCAATATTCATTTAATTTATTTCCATTTCAAAATCAACCTAGACCCTACCCATCTCTTAGAATTCATCTTTTGAACCTCACTAATTAGCTAAAATTACCAACCCAAATCCTCACATAGTAACCATTGATGGTTGTGTCAACCACTAATGGTCTTCCCAACCATTGATGGTCATCTTAACCACTGATGTTCACCTTAAATGTTGATGGTCACCTCAACCACTGATGGTCATTGTGGCACCAAAACCTAACAAGCTAATTTCACCTACCTACACCCAATCAAACTTAATTTTCTATGTTCTTACCTGTTCACAGACCCCTTTTAGATTTTCTAAAGCATACTCCAACCCTATAGCACTATTATTGATTATTTTATTGTTAATTTAATCATTTCTATCATATTTATTAGTAATCACTCTTGTATTTAGTTTTAGTACCTTTTGATTCATTAATGCAAGTACCTTTATTTTCTATTTATAAACTTGATTTTTAAAAATGTGTGGATTGATAGCCCCTAAGGAAGCTCTCACTTATGAAATCTATCTATCACTTGGAAATCCACCCAACTATCTATCTAATGAAAAAATTTACTTTTGTGCTTTCTTATCTTTAGGTCAACCTCCCAATCTAAATAGGAGCTTTTCACAATCTTTTGATTTCAATGTATGCACAATCAATCAAGTTTTTCAACCATACCCATACTTAGTTTCTCTTTTCCATAATAAGCAATAAATTCATTGAAATAGTAAGAGGAAAACTAGAAGGTGTATACTCCACATATTCTTCATCATAATCATCATTATTCCAAAGTTAATCAAAATCACAGTATAATTCACTTGTATAAATAAGAGTACAAGAAGTATCATTCACATGTTCACTAAGAGAGAGAGTAAGATAATATTTTAAATTTTTAATACTATGCAATGTGTTATCATGTGTGGGTACAATGCAATGCATTTATTCCCTAGCTATGTGTGAAGTGCATGAATGATTATTACTTTTAATCTTTGAGTCAAGGGTAGAATAAGTAGCGATCATGTTTTCATTCCACATATTATGACATGTAGGAGAAGATTTAGAGACATTTGCATTATCACTATGTTGTAAAGAATCATCGCATTGATATTGGAATATAAAATAAGATGATAAAATTATTTCATTTACCTTAGTTTTTACATTAGTAAAAGGTGTAATATCATTAGTACATGTTATTTTAAATTTAACTAAGAAGGGTAAATAAGATGCATTACTCTTATTTACTTTACTTAAACTATTCAAAAGTGGATTTCATGCATTGCACTTATATGTCTTTAATTTGAATAAGGAGGTAGAAATAATATTTAAAAATCTAGGATCACATTGGAAATAATCACTACCAACAAGAGGTTATTTTGTCATTATATTTTTATTTTTATTTTGAGGTGTAAGAGAAATGGGAGAGAAAAGAGAAGAAGATGTATCTAATATATCCTCATCAACATTTTCATTATCATGATCGTAGTAATCCTCATATACATCAATAAAAAAATATTCATAATCATAATTATAAATGAAATCATTATCATTTTCTAGTTTATAATCTTGAAAATTTGTCCATTCATTATTATAATTATGAGAAAAATTCAAAAATTCATCAACTAGGTGAGGGGTAGGAGGCTTCTTAGATGCCATTTTAAACTTATCAAAGAAGATAATTTAAATAATTAATAGAAATCACACGAGAGGTAGAATGTAATATAACATAGGTATATGTGTGAATATTAGAAATGTGTAACCCAAAGTGTATAATAATTTAGGATTATAATTGAAACCCTATTACTAGTATTTGGATGTATAGAGACCTAATATGTGGATCTAAGGTTTAAATTAGGGTTGTTTTGAAAAAAATAAAAATGAATTAAATTAATTAAACCATAATATAGGATTAATTTGAATGAGATAATTTGTTCAAAAAATTAGGAAAAAATAAAAGTTTGTAACCCTAATTTAGTGTACAAAAAGTGAAGATAAACCCTAGGCAAAGCTAGGGTTTTATGAAATATTTGATGTAAGATGGGTTCACCAAATATTTTAAATTTTTAAGACTTATTATATGTAAATATTATATTTTTTAAGGGATGAGTATAATAATAACCTAGAATAAAAATTGAAAATAATTATTTTGACAAGCCTTTTCCAAACTAGCAAATATATAGAGAAAGAACACTTATCTAGAGGACAATAGGTATTTTTATGGCTCACAAGGCTGGGGAAATAGGTAAACACCTTTTTTTCTATTATTTTATCTAAAATTTGGCTTTATACAGTATTACAGTTATGTTTACATTAGTTCCATGTGGTGCTAGTGTTCAACTATGGCACTAGTGTCCCTCTTGGAGGAGTTGTCTAGAACTTTTAGGGAAGTTGTAGGAGGTTTTGGGGGACTTGCAAGTGGTTTTACTTATTTTGGAAGATCTCCTGTGTCACTTATTTTTTGAAATATCTTCAAAAACCCTAATTATTACTTACACACATGAAACAACAACCAGATAAAATGCAAAAGAAAGGGAAAAAATTATTTATGGGATATTATGTTCACACAAAGTAAGACCCTTGTTCTCCTAGCTGCTCACCTGAGGTGTATATTGGGTAAATAATGATAGGTCATGATTATTTATGTTCAAAATTATTGGTTTGTATCATGTAATCACATGATTTTTCACATGTATGAGCCCCCAAATCATGACTAAACTTAGCTTAGACATGTTTTCACCATAGTAATCACATTAATGATCAGAACCACAAATTCAATATGTAAAAAAAATGTTAAGTAAGGTGTTAGTGTCATTCATTCAAGTACATAAGAAACCATCATACCATCAATAAATTATCTTTAATAATAATCATCTCAATAGTCATAGTTTTTCATGATTATAAGGCACTCATGGTGATCTTAATACCTTAAGTACTACTATCACACCTATTTATATTCTAAGTTATTGTATAGTTATATAAAATATTGCATAGTCCATTCTTATTTATTCAAAAGAGAAAAAACTATTGAAATAAAAACCTCCTTTATTATTATTATCATCATATGAATTCTATGGGATCCTTATAACCTTTTTTCCATCAACTACAACTACCTTGTAGTTATTGCATTATTTTTCACACCTAAAAGTAAATCTATTGTTTTGAATGATGCCATATATCACCATCTTATATTTTAATTTTTTAGCTATATATCAATATCTACCATCAAACTTAATGCCCATTATTTATCCCACGTGATATCTAATATGGTTCCTAGGTCCACATAGTTTCATGTTCAGATCCTTCAATTTTTCTATTTGTCACACATGGATATAATTTATGGTGGTTTGTGCCTATCTTGTTGTTAGTCTATGTGGGTGCATGTGGAGATTATGATTTTTAATTAAGTGTGCCAATCCTTGAATATTATCATTTATCTATTCATATAGCATGCTTATGAGCTTTATTATTTAGTAACTTATTTGATTTCCTAGGGTTAACATTATCCCACAATAAACTAGTTTATTATACTTGGAAAACTAATATATCTCTTGCTTGATTTCATTATTCAATCCAAATCTATATGAAGCTAAAAAATAAGTAACTTATTTATTTGGATTTACACTTTTTATAAAACCTAGTTCTATTCACCTCCTTATGAGATAATATTCATTTTTTTGGTGTAAAGTAAAAATTTACACACTCTTCCTCAGCTTCCCTATACCAAAATTTGGATATTCAAATGCACACCCCACTATGTGGAATAAATTGGGTGATTGAGTTCATTTTGAAGTCATCAATCTAGATGAGGAATATAAATACCTTACATTATTGGGAAGGCCATAATGTTATGCTAACTTCATGGATATGTGTTTTAAAAATTATTACATTAGTTTGTAAAACAAAAGTGAACACACAGTGATCTAAAAACTATAAACTAGGGTGTGACATATGTTGAATGTGTAGATCCCATAGACACATTCAACAATGTCTAAAACATTAGCACACATATCAAGGAAAGTGTAGTTATAAGTGGGTAAATCATCTTGAGATGGGTTGATGTGGATATTGACTCAGAGACTGAAAGTATTTCTAACAACTGATGGGTGTAAGAGACATATGAGGCTATTGGGAGAAGGTTTTGGGTGATACACATTGAAATCACACATTTATATAGAAGGGATAACCAAAAATTTGTCATGATATAGTTATTAACTTAACCTAAAATACAAAGAGGGACCCACATACCAAATTTTGTCCTTTCCATGAATAAATAATTTGGAGGACACATGTCATACCAAGATAATAACTTAGGGATGTGTTCATACCATTCGTATATGTTGTGTATATTATATGAATAACTCCTAAGAATATGGGGCAAGATAACCTTCAAATGAAAATAAGTGTTGGGTGTTATGCACACTTATCACCTTAGAATGAAGGAAGGTGCCTCAAGATATAAAGTAATGGGCTCCTTTATAGGACATGAAATAAGCTACCATATTCCCAAGGGTAAAAATAAATAGTCAATGCATAAGACTATGAGTCTATGGATCATATGCCAATAGTGGTGATATGCCTTTAGGGAATTTCATCAGTTCTCAAATTAGACTGCAAGTATAAAAAGGTTATTAAACCAAATTGTAATAAGGATTTCTATGCCATTTTATTCTATTATGCTTATTTTATAGAAAATATCCAACTCATGACATATGTATAAAACATGTAATAATATGTGTACCCCTCTAATATATAATTGGGTGAGTTGAGTGGTGGATTTATATGAGGGTTATAAGCACAATATGTCTAATTATTTTTGGTGAGGATTTTTATTCTTTAAATATGAAAATATGTTTTGCACCAAAAATAATCTTGGCTGGATAAGTTAAAAGTATGTTATAATGAAATAATATTAGTAAGATTTATAATGGGCTAGGTGGTGTATAAGAGACATAAATAAATGAATGGAATGAATGAGATAGATAGGGATAAATGCACACATAAGAAAGATAGCACATGCAGGATGTATGAAGAAATGGGAAATAATTACAGAAGATTTATAATGAAGATCAAACTAGGATACAATAAAAAGTGACATGTTTAAAGCTTGAGGACAATAACCAAAAAAGTTTAGTTGGATAACTAGATGAAATGATGTCTATAAGTGATTATACCAAGGACATGGAAGGATGATATATCTAAAATATCGATCTAAATTGATTACTATCATAATTGAGTGGATAAAAGAGTTACTCAACCTTAGAAGGATGGCATTGTAAAACATCTAGGCATGACTCATGATCTCAATTGTCAAAATTTAAAGACCTAAGGTATGGCTAAACTACCCTAGCATAGGTGGTTGGGATATTTAGCCAATCAGATAGAAGGACAACTATTAACTAGTGGACCAAACTATCTTATGACCCACTCCCTTTACATATATAAATATGTGAATTTGGACCTAAAAAGAGGTCCAAAATAAATTTATTTTTAAATTAAGTTGATACTATTAGGAGGGAGGACTACTAGAGTGACAATATAAGATTTTAGATATAACCATTGTGTGGAGAAGATAAGAGGCTTAGAGGGAGGAGGAGGATGAAGGCATAAGAACTAATATGTTTATACTATAAGATATATGAAAAATATGGGTAGGAATTCCCATAGATATGAATAAATCTAAATAAAACCTATTGTAGCTAAAAGGCTAAGAATTTGGAGGCCCCATAAATTATCTTCACCATAAACTATAGTATAGATTGTATAAAAGTAGAGAAATAAATTAGAATATAGATAGGACTAATAGTAGTAGTTAAAGTATTGAGAGAACCATGAGTGACCTCTAAGTATGAACAACTGTATATATTGAGATGATTATTAATGATTTTGTGTATTGAATATATGATGGTTATTTAGATCCCTAAATGAATAGAGATGTTACCTTATGTAGGATTATTTGTTAAATATTTAATCATGTGTAGACAAGCATTAATTGGATTAATATGGTGAAAACATAATTAAGATAGTGTTAGGCATGACATATATGCTCATACACACACATTAAATCATGTGATTCCATGATCCCAACCATTTTAGTTACATGCAACTAACCCTGGTCTACCATCATTTAGTCTCTCTACACTATGAATGAGTGTGAAGGGTTCCCATATTTAATATGATATCAAATGAGATGATTATTTAAATATTAAAGATCATGGTTAGACTAATTATATTTATACTAAACTAGAATCTAATGATAATGTTAGGTTAAATTCTAGTCTAGTATCAAGCACATGAATCCAATGAACTCTTCAACATTTAAATAATTGAATCTTACACTAACATATCAATCAAGGGAACATTGCACATAGAGGTGAAATTGGCATAGGTCAGGGTTATTTTCATGTAACGAAAGTGGTTGGGAGTGTATAATTACATGATTTAATGCATGTGTATAAGCCCCTAAATCAAGATGAACCTTAGCTTAGATGTGTTTTCACCATAGTAATTTCATTAATTATCGGCTACCCATGATTAAATATGTAATAAAAAATCCTAAGGCAGTGGTTCCATTCATTCAAAGAAATAAGTGATCACCGTACAATCAATAAAATATTTTTTTTAATAATTAGAATAATAGTCACAACTATTTATTATTTACAAGGCACTTATGGTGCTCACAATCCCCTAATTACTACTATATTCCCTATTTTTATTACAATTTATTGCTCTAGTTCTATACAATTTGGTAGTATCTTATTAATTTTTTAAATAAGAAATAATTCCTAAACCAACTAGATAATTTATTTTCATAATATACCTTTTATAGGCTCATAAGAACAATTTATGGAACTAACTACAAATACCTTATGTATACACATAGTATTTTCAAACTCTATCAATCACTGATGCTTTATCTCTTGTAGGAACCTATCGAGTCTCAATCTCTATAAATGCATGCCTTAAAAGGTGCATCGAGAAAGGGGTGGGTAGACCATTGGTTCTTCATAATATTTTTGTCCCCTATACCACCACTTGAAATCAACAAAAACTTTGACTATACACTTCCCTAATCTTTGACATCTCACTTACACACTCCTCAAAATAATTCACCACCTTAAATAACCCCTATCTAAGAAAAATATTCATTATTGACCTTTATAAAGCAATGTGAGCCTAGGCTGACCCTATATTCAAATTATATTAGCATGTTACAGGTCTCAATCAATGTTGTCTAATCCATTACCATCACCAATATAAATCCCTTTCAACCTAAGCTACCTAAAACTATCCATATATTTTTTTATATTTCCTTCTTATAGCTAACTCCCCATCACATTAATTTCAAATTTTATTATAATCTAACAACATTTAGGAATGACCACTTACCTTAGCATTTACATTCAAGTTTTGTTGATTGTTCTTTGATCATTATATCTTTTATTGTAAAACTTGTACTAGCTAGTGTAGTACAACGTTTGTTCTATATGATACAATTAGATTAACCACATTAATATAATTTATTGTGTTCTCAATTATGTTTTCTTAATTATTTTTTTACAAAAAATTACCTATATTCATAACATAGTCGACCCTATCAACACATTATCTAACAAATTTTTGGTTCTATTTATCTTCAGTACAAATTTGACCTATTCAATAGTGTATATTTTTATCTTTCCTTAGTTTTACCATCTATAGAACATAGTTAATTAGTTTTAATGTATCTTTTACATCATTTTATATTAGTCTTTCCTACAAACTCTATCGACCTAGTTGACTCTATACCTCTTGGTCGATATTGTTCTATGTTTGGTCAACTTTATCCTATTTTTACTCTTTAATTTCTGATTTTACATCCTACCTTTAATAATCATTAAATCCCCTATAAAGATCTTTTTTGATAACTTGAATCCATTTATATGTTATATGGGATGTTATTTTCTTCCTACCTTTGCTACCCAAGAGGATGTTACCTCTTGGATCACTTTTTCTCATCCCTCATCTTTGGGCTGAAATATGTTCAAAATCACCCCAACATATGATATTTATGGATTATATCCAATCAAAACTTCTTAAGATAATTCTCACATTAAGGCACCTTATTACACTATGGGGGAAATTGACACAAGCCTAACAAATAACCCAACAAGAAACCTTATAAACACTAACAACCTACCTCCTAGCAATCTTCCACCTAGTAACCAACCCCCTAATACCAATCCTAATAATCCTCCTCCCAACATGAATCCATCGGTTGATACAACTCAGTTTTTTACATAAATAGTACAACAAATGAATGTCATGTAAATACGTAATGCCTATCAAATGATGTAGTTACAACATCAGTTTATAAACATGGATAATCAACCTATTATCCTTCTTCCCAAAAATAGCCAAAATTTCATCCCTCTATTTCTTAAAGATATCATGAAAAAATTTATTCCCAAACCTATTATGCACAACAAGATGCTTCAGCACATTGAAAATGAATCTTTATCTCCTTTCATTATATCCATTGATATTGGCAATATATCTCCAATGATTAAATATAATGGGACTAAAGACCCACATCTTTTCTCAAAGCATTTTGGTAATCTTTATAAATAGTGGATCCAAACTAATACCTTCACCACTACCAAAATTTTAGTTAAAATCTTCACAAGTGATGTAATAGAATGGTATAACTAACTTCCCCAACATTCTATATGTAAATTTGAGGATTTAGTCAATCTTCTAGTTAAGGAATTTCAACCCAATGATCTTCCTTAAAATTGTATTAATCATTTCATGAATTCTAAACAATCCTCTACCAAATCAGCTCATGATTTTATCAAACAATGGAAATCTTTGGCTCACAAAGCCAATCAAAACATGACTGATGATAAATTATTCAAACTTTTCATAACTTCCTTAACACCTTCCCTCTAATATAAGGTTAAAACTTTTGCTCCTCAAACATTAAATGATATTATTGATCAAGCTAAGAAACAAGATTTTATAATGAAATAGTTTTAACCCAACACTAAAACCATCAAGGGATCTTTTCAACACTCAATGAATGCAATCACTGGCAATATTTCTCAAACAAAACCATAATTATATAAAATGGATAATCCCCAACCTTCCCATACATTGTTAATTGTGAAATAAATGAAATAAATTTTAGCACCTTCTAAACCATTCACGTATGCTTTAACACACCTACATGGTGTGACCCTAAAATTTTTTGTTGGTTTCATGATTATATAGGTCATTCCCATGAAACATTTCATGGGATTACAATATTTTTTTAATGTTATGTTAGGAGATACATTCAATCATGATGCCATGATCAAAACATGTCATCACTATTATGTTAATACTTCTCAAAAGAAACAAGATTTCAATCCTTCTTCCTTTAACAACCCAAAAATGTTTTCCACATCTAACCCTCAACATTTAAAAAAGGATTTTTGTGTGATTGACTATAACTATGACCAATACTATACCAATTCTCAATATGTGAATGTAACTAAAGCCAATTATCAACATAAAATAGCCCACAAAGATCCCATTACAAAGACAAATAAACCATCACTCAAATAGAAACTTCTCAAATATACAACTACCACTAAACTACCTTCAAAAACTAATGAAGATCCACTTCCTTAATCTAAACCTCAACCTGCCTCTCTTCATAACAAAAATATTTTACCTTCCAAGCCTAATGTTGGTTCTTCATATTCAAATATTCATTGGAATTTATTAGAGGAACTAAACTCTATGCCTTGTAAAATACATCTCATGGAGTTAGTTTGCACTTCTCCATATCATCATAAATTCCTTATACAACACCTATAATAAATTGAAGAACCATCTTCCCTAGAAGTGGAATAACATTATTATGAGCCTTCACCAATATAAGTTCATACCATTAAAACTATTTTTCCTTATTCAAAACATTCCATCGAGTTCCTTGAATAAGACATGATGAAATTATCTTTCAATATGATTACACACCTCTCTTTATTAAAATTAGCATTAATACCATCCTTATTTGTAAATTAGTAGATTAAGGGTCATAAATTAATTTAACATATCTTTGGTTAATTCAATAACTAGGGTATAATAAAGATCATCTTAATAAAATGCATATAACATGTCTTGGGTTTGACAAGACTAATCAAAAATTTCTTGGTTGTATTTGGATCCCTCTTATATTAGACCCAAAACTATACCTACTAAGATAATGGTTCCCAACTTACCATTATCCTATAATATACTCCTAGGTCACCCATGGACACATCACATGAGTGTTATTACCTCTTTATGTATCCTATTTATCAATTTTATTCATAATAAAAAATAATATAAACATGAGGCAGATCCTAATCCATGAAGTATTCAGCTTCATAACCCCAAATCTCAATATTAGATTCCAACTATTTAAAGAATTGATATTTCACCTTTACTTGAATTCATCAAGATGATTCCATATTCGCAGGTCACTATTACCAATTCTTATGATGATGAGCTAAATGATTTTCAAAACACATGTAATACTACCAAGCTACCTCCTTACATTTTAGAGTGGCTCCCTCCTTCCTTGTTACCTCATAATTATGTCATCCTTCTTATTGATGAAATCACTAACTTCCCTCCTCTATGTAATATACATAAAGAATCTTACATATAATATGACTTCACTTGTAATGAATACAGAGTGTCTAAGTTATTTTAGGACCCTTTAACCATTTCACCTCATAAATTTATTTATCTAAGTGTACCTCCTTCTAATTATCCTCTAGAGACACAAGCATGTACTATCTCTCCCACTTATGATTATAATTGCATCATCTCCAAATCTCAATCATGAGACTTAGATGTTCAACACTATTAGGAAACCTTAGGTAAAATACATGCTTTTAATTGAGATGTTCATGCCATTTTCATGGATATTTATTTAAAACCTGAAGGTCATGTACCTCCAGTTAATCTTACACTTATCAATACTTCTTAGGTTGCTGAAAAAATCTTGCCTCTCAAAAAATTAGAACTTTAAGAATCTTCTATACCTCCTATGTCACCATTCACTCTACCAAATCCATTCCCTACCATCATTTCTAAATATATTCCTATTATCAATTGAATTGAATCCAACTAACCTTCATCCATAGTTTAACCTACACCTGAGATTACTCTTGATGCCAAAGAAATAGATGTACACTAGATACATTATGAATATGATTGCCATGGTAAAAAAAACATTGATCTTAAAGTAGACATGGAATACTATGGAAACTTACACACACTACCTATCTATGAATCTATACTTGAATTAATCCATGCCATAGGACCTCGATTTCCTTAACAACATCACAAACTTGGGAATTTCAAATAAAAGGTTCTTTAGTTTAATAACTTCATTGATAGAATAAATATAAAAACAAATCACATTATTCCATATAATTTTCAATATGGAAATTTTATGCTTATTGAAGAAACCATAATAATAGAATATTACACAACCTCATGTCTTTAACTTATAATAGTTTCAAGAGAACTCACACTAATTGAACACAATAAATTTATCCTATTTTTTATAAATATCATGAGACATTATTTTGGTCATATGAATACACACTAGGTATCAACCCTAGTATATTTTTTCATAACATAATCACATACCTAGATGCAAAACCCATCTGACAAAAATAATAGAAATTTCCACATGAAGTTTCTATCCTATGCCAGAAAGAAATTATCAAGCTATTAGATGCAAAGTTTAATAAACCTATGGATTATTTTGAATGGGTGTGAAACATTGTTCCCATCTGAAAAAAATTCCCCATTGTTATTCACATATGTATTAACTTCTGTAATCTTAACCTCACTTTTCCTAAAGATAATTTCCCATTACCTTCAATAGATGCCATCATAGATTCCACTACTGGATATAAAATGTTATCACTCATGGATGGTTTTTCAGGATAAAATCAAATTCATATATCCCCAAAATACCAACACAAGAAAACATTTAATAAATTGGGTCACCTATTTATATGTTAAAATTCCTTTCTACCTTAAAAATGCTAGAGCTACTTATCAGTGAACCATGACTCATATTCTTGATCTTAGACATAAAAATTTGGAAACCTATGTGGATGAAATTATTGCCAAATTGAAAATTTTCACAACCAATATTTTTGATCTATCAATCATCTATAATAAATTAATCAAGTACAAAGCTAGACACAACCCCTATAAATGTGTCTTTGGTATTACATTTGGTAAACTACTAGGGTTCTTAGTCTCTCTTCATGCTATTAATGTTGATCTTGATAAAATCAATGTTATAGTCAATATTCCCATTCCTCACTCCATTATAAACATTTTCACTTACCTTGTAAATATTGGGGTAATCTAATGATACATCCCTAAAATGGATTATCTCATGTACTATGTTAATTCCCTTATTAAGAAAGGTAATGTTATATAATGTACTGATCCTTATCAAAAGGCATTTGACAATGTGAAAAAATCATTGATCCATCTTCCAACCCTTCATCCACCATCTAATGATCATCATTTTATTTTATACACCTCTTCCACTCCCATAAAATTTGGGGAAATTCTTTCCCAATAATATGACATCATAAGAGAATATGTTATTTACTATATTGGTCAAGCCCTCATTGATTATGAAAAATGTTATACTAAATTAGAACGTGATTGCCTCATTATCTACTTTATATCTAAAAATATCCATCACTACATGCTCTATCAAACAACCTATGTCATTGTCCATTTTGACTCACTTCATCACTTTTCTCAAAAGCATTTCTACCTAGAGATATAATTGGAAATTGGATTGTTCTTTTAATGGAATTTGACCTTTGAATTAAAATGCAAAAAACCATGAAATGGAAAAACATTACCAACCAACTTGTAATGACACCTATACTTTCTATAAATCACATTCAAGATAGTCTCTTTTATGATAAAATTCTTTACATTGAGGGTCTTAATTAGTCTATCTCTCTTAAAGACTATTTGCATAATTTCACTATTGATTTAGAGGCAAGTAATAAATAAGATATCTATGTCATTCATAATACTAATAAACCCAAAGTAGATATCAAAGAGATTCTTGAAGTCACCATAAATTTACATGAATATAGTTGGACCCTCCACTTTGATAGTGCTAAATGCCTCTAAGAATTTGGGGTAGGTTGTTTTCCAACTAACCCTCATGGTAAAATCATCCCTTTAGAATTACAACTAACTTTTGATGTCACTAATAACATGGTAGAATATGAAGCATTAATCTTAGGTATGAAAGTGTCACTTGACATGTATATCCCATATATACATGTTTTAGGTGACTCCCAACTTATCTACCACTAGGTTAATGGTGATTACCAATGTAAAAGTGAAAATCTTATCACTTATCATAAATGGCTATAACACTCACCAAAAAGATGACCTCTTTTACCATTGAGCCAATTCCAAGAGATCAAAACTCTATCTCTAATTCTCTTGATTTTTCAACCTCCCTATTTCATCCTCATTAAGTACTTAATGACTCCCAATTTATTATTCAAATAAAAAAGTCACCATCTTATATCCAATGACAAGATTCATTCATTTGTCACATTTAGGCTATCACTATTTGATATATCTTATGGTATAAAAACATCATACAATTCCTTTAACATCAAACTTATCCTCCAAACATGGATTTTCATAAAAATATTAGAATTCATAAATAGGATTTTAAATATGTCTTTTGATACAACACCCTTTATTATCATAATGCAAAAGGTACTTTACTCTAATATGTAATGAAATAAGAGGTCCCTCCTTTATTTGAACCATCACATGGGGTAATTTGTGGTGGTAACTATAGTGAAGTTGATATATCATGTAAATGATTATGTATGGGATACTTTTAGCCTATGCTAAAAAATAACACTATCAATTTTGCTAAAATGTAGTCCTTACCAGCTTCATGATGATCTAATCCATTCACCACAATCTAAGCTCCAAACTATATAATTTCCTTGGCAATTTTCCATGTGGATATTAGATATCATCATCAAATTACCTTGGTCATAAGATGGTCATGTTTTCATGATTATTGTTATTGAATATTTTACTAAATGGTAGAAGCCATTCCTCTTGTCAAAGTCACAAGAACCACTATTTCTAAATTTATCCTTGACAAAATAATTTATTTATTTAGAGTTCCCCATACTATAATTTATTAAAATGGAAACAATTTTAAGATCAAGGATGTGAATTAGTTATGTGCTAAATTCAATCTATCAAACAACTTACCATCCCTAATGCAATGGCCAAGTTGGGGCCACTAAAAAAATTCTTAATAAAATTATACAAAAGACCATCTAAGAGAATCACACATATTGGCATCTTAATTTATTCCCACACTTTGGGCCTATCATACTAGCATTTGTATTACCACTGGGGCTTTACTATTCTTGCTAGTTTATGGTTCCAAGTTTGTCTTACTATTAGAAGTTAAACTTCCCTCCTTACATATATCTCTTCATAGTATTATTATCAATGAATAATTACATTAAAATTTCCTTCATTTTTTAAATCTTATTGATGAACACCATCTAACCTCTTTTCAACATAACCACCAATACAAGGCTCGCATAACCAAATGACATAAGAAAAAGGTTAAAATATGAACTCTAAATGCTGGGGATCTTATCCTTAAGTTAGACTATACCCATGATAAATAATTCAAATATGCCCAAAAATGGTGGGGCCCTTATTTATTAAAATACATTCTTGGTCCTACCATCTATTTCCTCCAAAATAATGATGGCTATATTTTTAAACAACCCACTAATGTGAAATTCTTGAAGAAATAATTTGCTTAGATATTTCTCTTCTTATAATATTTATATATACTATCCTACTAACACTTCTTGTAGTATTTATACATGGATATCACCCTCTTTAGTAATTTATTTTTAAATAAACCTTAGTTCCTTCCTTTGTTCCTTTATTTCCTTTCTCTCATGAATTGAATTGTAATACCCTATATAAGACCCAATTTTTCTCATGAATTCCTTTTGCTTTAATATATTTATTTTTCATATCAAGTTTTTTCCTTTCTAATGTTTTTACACTCTCTTGGGTTTTTATTTTGTGATATGGGGTGTAATACCATGGATAATACTAGGCCCTCTTCACAAATACCATTTTTACCAATTTTCCAATGCTTATTTCACTCTCTTAGGTTTTTCTTTTGTGATTTATAGTGTAAGACCATGGATAGGACCAGACCCTCCTCATAAATACATCTTTTGCCTTTGTTACACCTACTTGGGTTTATATTTTATGATTTTTAGTATAATACCATGGATAGGACTAGGATCTCCTCATAAAATCATTATTTTTATTTCAAATCATCTTTGTTTGACCAAGTGTTCCTTTTCTAGAATGTTAAGAAATGGTTTCAATTTTGTGATCCCATATTCTTAGCTTTGGTTTTTGTTTCTTTTATAAATAAAACTTGCACCAAAAACTATGTTATTATTTTTCCCTTCACTTACATATTCTCTTATGATAAGGAATCATACTTACCTATCATTGTATCCCTTTTTCACTTTTTCACATTTTATATTTGTGATTTGAAGTAACTCAAATTGTTTCATGTTTGTTCCTTTTGATTTCCTCTCCTTTCATTCCACTTAGGATAAAACAAGGTTAAAGTTAAGATAACACTTTTATTTCACATGAATTAATAAGACTCCTAGATACTATGCTCTCTAAGCTATCTTTGTTAGAAACCAAGTCCCATGTTTTCAAATGATAGTAATTTTTATCAACCATGTTGGTTATCTTAATCCATATGGAGGAGGAATAGAAAAAGCCATCAAAAGTTAAAATCAATATAATTTAAAACAAAATGAAATGATAAAAAAGGTAACATACAAATTCAAAATTTAACATCACACCAAAGTACATGATTTATAACACATCTCCTATCTCTAATCAAAGCTAAAACTCCATAATTATCCTCATGATAGAGTTGAGGTCTATTGGGGTGTAGTAGGCCGGTATATTGGGATAGGCAAATTCAATTTTTTATATAGTGTTAATTTCTCATAAAAGTAACTAATATTTATAGTATATTTATGACTCTATAATAGGTCTTAAGGAATTGGGAATACATTATGGGAAGGTACGTCCCTTTTAATTTTCATGCATATAGCCTTCATGGGATAACATTCATAATTCATTTGATGACCTGCCATTTTTGTGGTTAGGATAAGTTATGAAAAGTCATTAATGTATGCAATCCTTGTATTTTGATAATATTAATTTTAATTTCTTGACTTTGATAAAAAAAATCTTTACCTTGATTTTTCCTTCATTTCCATGCCACCCATTTCATTTCCTCCCTTGACAGGCAAGTTTGATTCTAAATCTATTTTCCCACTTATCTATTCCATCTTCTTCACATCTTAAACGCATGCTAACAATAATTTGTTTTGATTTTATCTATCATTAGAACAAAATAGTATGTTTGAGTGACTATGGATTACCTTTTTTATACCATTAATTTACATTTCTAGAATTAACATGGTTTATTTGAACATATTTTGTTATCACTTCCTTTTTTTGAACAACAACATTTGTTTCTAATTTTTTTGTTGTACCTCCTTTTTTTAGACAATTGCATATATTTATATATTTTATTGTACTTCCATTTTTTTGAATAAATATGTCCATTTCTACTTTAATGTACTTTTTCCATTGTTGAGTGAGGTTGGCTTATTACTTCTCACTCACCAATGGTTTTTTCCATTTTATGTAATTTTTCCATTTATGATTGAGTAAGGATTATTAATTCTCATGCATTACTATTGTTTTACCATTACATTCCCATATTTTCTTAAGTAAGGATTGTTACTACTTTCATATTGATGTTTGATTACCATTTCTAGTTTTATCCTTAGTTTGATTTGGTTTATTTGCCTTCCTTACTTAAGGTTTACTTGTTTGTGTTTTTTGGTCATTTAGTATCCTTGGATTTTTGGTTACCCTGACTTACTCTAGATTTTTCTTGGTCATTTGGTCATAACTTATCATTTATCACCCTATCTTACCAAATTTCCAAGTATGGCATGCCTACATAGTTCAATTATCTTGGTTTTCCTACATTTGTTTATGTTTACTCTTTATTTTTATATAGTTGGGTTTGTCCAAATCAATATCTATGCCCTCCATGATCAAAACTATAAACACAAAAGATAGCTATCCAGTGATAAAGATATGTCAAGGTATGCATACATTACTTTTATTTTTAGTTATTTCATTTCTTTCATTTACTTTTAGTTGTTTTATTTTATTTGGCTTAAATTTTTTCTGTTGGCATGTTCTTTTATTAAAGTACCATCCCATGTTGCATCTGAGTGACACATGATGAGTTTCAAGTGGGGCATATATATACACAATATTTTCAAACTTTATCAATCACTAATTTTTTCTCTCTTGTAAGAACCCGTCTAGTCTCAATTTCTTTGAGTGCAAGCCTCAACACCATTGGTGTATTAAAATATTGTTGTCCTCTATACCACCACTTGAAATCAACATAAATTTATCCTATGCAATTCCCTAAGATTTTACACCTCCATTACACATTCCTCCAAGTAATTCACCACCTTAAACAATATTGATCTAATCCAAAAAAAAATTGACCTTTATCAAACAATGTCATCCTAAACTAACCCTGAATTTAAGTTATATTAGCATGTTATGGGTCTAGGTCAGCCTCAACTGACTTAGACTAGGACTTAACTTGATTTTATCAATTAATTATATAGGGTTGATTGGGCCAACTCTATAGGCTAAACTTTTATAAGTTTTTAAATTATATTCAACTATATATACACATTATTTTCACCATTTCTTAGAGAGACATAGAGAATTAATCATTCATCTATATTTCTTTACAATATAGTCTTTCACCATTCTACTTGAGGAGTCATCACTTAGGGTTTATACTTGGATAATAATTTTGTCTTGTGTAAAAGTCTTGGATGATTTGGCTTATCTTAGTGATCCTTATAAACCATAACAACCTTTTGGGAAGCACCTTTGGCCAAGGGAGATATTAAGTCTCAATGGGTTCATCTTTAAGGTAAGTATCTCTAAGTCTACTCCTCTATTTTAGTAGATAGAAGTAACATAAGTTATGGATTTTGAATGTATTTATATATCCATGCATTAGGGTTATATCTATACATAGATTAATTATAATTATTCTATGAATATTTAATTTCATGTTTATTGCCCCCATTTTGTGCCACAAGCTTTGGTGAGCACTAGGTTATATTTTTACTTTACTTTACATTTACTTTGTGAATATATAGAAAAATAAGACCTAACTAGGGTTATTTCATGGTGTTTCTTGACTAGAGGTTTTGTAACCCTCTCTAGTAATATTATTTTTGTAAGGGACCCCTTAGTTAGGTATACCGAGTCCATTTTGGTCATGACCTCGATTGTCTAAATAAACTGACAAGTGGAAGTGTAAGTGTGATTTATCTTCTCTAAGTTAGGATTGATTTGTAGATTGGTTACATTTTCCCTTGTATACATCTTGTAGTTATTATCTCATTTTACCCATCTAATAGTTAATGTGGTATGATAATTGATACCATCTACCACCATATTCTTTCATCACTTCACAAATTTTATCAAAATTTGTAATATGAGTTAACTCTAGCCATTTATCCCCTATGCCCTTTGATACTATTCATAGGTCCATGAAATTACATGTATAGATCCTAGTTTTTTATCATTTATCACACATTAAAATTATTTCTAGTATCTTAAACTTGTATTTTTAGTAGTCAATGTTAGGTGCATGCATATTTCATGCATTAAAATTACACATGCCACTCCTCATCTATTGGCAGTGATGTGTCCTTGCCTATAATGTACTTATGTGCTTTAGTTTTAAGGACTTTTTTGATTTATTGACATCAAAAACACCCCGCACTAAAATAATTACTCATCCCAAAATAACCATTCCATATCTTCATTGTTATCCTTGTTAAATCAAGTTATTTCCGAAGCTATACCATAAAAAACTACTTCATATAGGTTTACACTTTTTAACAACCCTAGTTTTATGTTCCTCTTCATGAAACACTATTCATTATTTGTGTGGCAAGTAAATACTTGTGTGCTTTTCATTTATTTTATTACCCTTGACTTTGGAAAGTCAAATGCACACCCCACTATGTGGAATAACTAGTGTTAAACTACATGTTGTCCTCTATATTATAAATTACATATTCTCTCTTTACTTTATTACTAAGTCTCCTAAAATTTCACACCAATTTTTTCTTGATAGGGTGCATATATTTTATAATACCATCTTTAGGTATTGGTTTCCCCTGAAACAAGCTTCCTTTACACCTCATATGCACTCTTCTTAGGCATTATTATGCCTCCTTCACAACTCTATCTCAACATGTGTGATATTTCATGCAAGAGCTTATATAGACAAAAACATTCTTCATGTCTCTTGGGGTTAGGTTACTTTGGCATGTATTTTTGGGTTTATTCCAACTATTTAGTATTGTTAAAGTGATATTTATTGGAGGTTACACTTATTTTTCCTTCAAAATAGGGGAAACTCCTTTGGTCACCCCACTTATCTAATCATGTAAAATCCTTAATCACCCCTTCTAGGAACCTTGACCTCTACCTCTAATCGGGTGGGTTAATAACTTCCTCTCATATTTTGGTGAGTCTAGACAAACACCAATTTGGATTTTAGTGTAGGGACCTCTTGTCTCCTCTATTTACCGTGCCATATAGTTTTATCCTTGAAGTCCTACCATCCTCTAGGTGAATAATTCCACTGGGCATTTTCTTCCCCTATGAAACTACATATTTTATTCATCACAAACTCATCGCTTATAATATGGTTTATTTCCTCCAAATATTTTTCATGTGTAGTTTTTTCCTAATAAAATCTTACACTTCACCACCCTTTACCCATCCATTCTTGATGAAGGTAACTTAATCCTTCTTGTTCCATATCCCACATGATTGTTCCACTCAGTCAATGGTCTTCTTAGTCTTATCCCTGCTACTTACAAGCCCTTAATATTCTTACAATATCCAAAAGGGGTGGGTGTAAAATTTTTTATACCTCCTTGATTCAACATATCCACATAAAAGAATAAAATGTGTGGGGCCTCTAATTTATCAATATTTCAAATGTAAGAGGTCTTATTTTTAATTTTTCACAAACTTGTGCCTTCCTGCTCATATTATTTAGAGATCTCATAATTTATAGAGATTGGCTCTTAGGCATTTATCCTCTTCCTCCCTCTGAACCTCCTATATCATCCACACAATATCTATCTCTCAACCATTTTTTCTATCAGTCTAGTAGTCCTCCTTAAAAAACTAGCCTCATTGGGAAACATCTCTATTTAGAAACCTTTGTTGTGCGATAAATACCCATATTTATAGATGAGAAGGGAATGGTTCACTAACTAGTCTAGAGAATAGGTTATAAAATATCCTTCCATTGAGATAGTTTATTATCCTAACCACCAATGTTATGATACCTAATTCATACCTTAGGTCCTTAAATTATGATAGGTGTGGTCATGATTCATTCTTCTATCTTTTCCACTCTTGTCCTTTTAAGGTTGACTCACTCTTTGAGATGCTCAATTATGAAAGTAATCAATTATATGATCAATTTTTAAATTAATAAATTCATATAAAAAATTTATATATACTATAATTTCATGTCCTTAATATAATCACTAACATATGCCATTTCATCTAATTGTTCAATAGACTATTTGTCATTTTTTATCCTTAGGCTCTAAACATGTCACTTTATGCTATTATTTAGTTTTCCATACATGATAACTATTCCCTCATGATTTCAACTTTTATTGTGCATCATATGAATGATATTCTTCTTCTAATTTCACCTCCTCTTTATTTCTCTATGATGCACCATTTAGTTTTATCCTTTGGCACTAACTACCCCATAATAAAACCTATATCTAGTCCTCAAATGTAGTGCAATTTTAACACATCTGAATAGGGTTGTGCCTACACAAGTATTAATATTTTTGGGTAGCACAAATGATATTTTCATCTTTAAATCACATTGATCATCACAATAAATAAACATATAGAAGTTATTACACTCGAATAACCCCCCACTCAACTCATCTAGTTGGATATTAAGAGAGGTGCATGTCTTACTACATGTGGTGTGCATCTACCATGCATATGATATATTCTATAAAATAAAAGTAATGAAATCAAATGGATTAAAAATAATTATTAAAAATTAATGAAATAACCTTATTACATAGATATTATAAGCTGATAATTGATGAAATTTCCATGGGGAATCTCACCAATGCTAGTACACAATCCATATCCTGACAGTCTTGTGTAGTGAATCTTTCAATCACCTTTGGGGCATATGGTATCTTATTACTTGGCTAGTAAATGAGGGTTTCCCTTTATAATATATGGTAGATTTATTACTTTATATGTGATAGGTGAATGTGAAACCCATATATTTTTTCGATTTTAATGCTATCCCACCTTCATGTTCATATTTATTCAGCCAACATGCAAGACCTTTACAAATGGTATAAAAACTTCTTTGGGCCCTTGTCTTAGTTTAGTGCATGGCCTCAACATTATATATTGAGAGAAAGAACCATTTCTAGTACATGTACTCTTATTCACATTTTGGATTTAAGATCATGATTGTATCATTCCATCACTTTGGTTGACCTTTCAACAAGAAGGTGTGTTCTTGATGTGCATCACATCACACTTCGATTCAAACAAGGTGTCAAAGTGTATCAACACATACCTTCTTATAGTATTTTCATATGTATCATGTACCCATATAACACTATAAATACCTGTGGTCTTTTATTTAACCTTTGTGTCATCCCATCTAAGGATGTTTTCTTCACTTGGTGTTGTATTTTCATTAATTTTCATGTTTAATGTTTTATAAAATGTTGAATGCATCTATAAGATACACATATTCAACATATATGGCACATTGGTCTACTATTATCATGATCACTACATTATTACTTACATTATTGAAGTTCATGTAACATCATTTAAATTACATGTACACATTATTAGTATAACACCTTGGATTTCCCAATAACATGGGGTACTTGTCTTCCTTGACAAACTTGATCACCTCAAAATAAATGCAAAATTTGACATCCATGATCTCAATTTAAGCATTGTATACAACCCCCATGGGTTTAAATTTGGTTTATTTTCCATGGATAAAATATGAGGTGAGCACTAAATCATGTGGACTCCCATCATCTACCATGCATATCCTGTGAGGACATTCACCTTAGTGCTAGTGTCCATCAGGATGTCACAGACTAATCATCTTTTGATCTCAACATCCTCATATAACTCATGATCATATCATATGTCACTGACAACCTCTATTTCATTTCCTCATGTTAGGTATGGTATCAAGGCATTAACTATCTACTTATCATCATAGTAAACCAAGAGATTCCTCAATATGTGAATCATTTCCTTACATCATTAGAGGTTGAGTAGGTTTACAAGATTACTAACATACTCTTTATGGGCACATAGTTTTATCTAAGATTTTTCATCTAGCTTTTAGGTGAGTTGGATTTATCTATACATGATCTAAAGTAAATTCAAGGCCCTTCTTAACACCTTAGTCTATATTGATCCTTCCTATAAGGTCATAATGGTAGTTTATGAGAATTTTAATCTGACTCCTCATCCCTTAGTATCACAACTAGGCCTAGCCACTTCTATGGGAGATACCATAAGTTGTGTATCTATGCCACTTTGTGTCATCACCTAGACCTTGAATTTGAAATTATTTTTATTATTTTCCCTCAATTTTCCTACACAACATATTATCCTAGGACCATTCTAAATTATATTGGCATAGAGTTATAAGAATTTTTTGACTTTTTGTATGCCAAAATAATACTCACAAATGGGATAATTAAGACAATCATGTTGAAAGTAGTCTAATGACACACACTTGTAATAATAATAATAATGTGGAAACTTACCACTTCCTTATCCCAAAGTGTTGCCTCTATTTCCATGTCAATACCCATAGTCACCATAACCTTGGTTATATGACCCATCATATACTTAATTCACATGTCTCTAATTAGAGGGTCTTATAGTAGCCTATCATATGATTTTCTCTCATGCATCATGGAATTCATAGATCACCTAAAAATCATAATTATTATGGGTGGAAGCATCATATATATTATAATATAAATATGCCTTATTATTATTCATTCACTGTAGAAGAGGGAAATAACATGTGTCACAATCCTCATAGAAAACCTCATACGAAGTTATTAAGGTGCATACATTATGCCTAGATAAAGCTTTTTGGTTGTTCCCCTCCACATTATAGTCAACACACCAAAATATAAAGCATATTTCATGCACTTTTTTGGACAATAGTTTCTAAAGTATTAACTCCATCGATGCAACTTGCACCTTCATCATCGAGCTGACTCATATCTCTATTTTCCTAACAACATTGGCCCTTAATGATTCCTCTAGTGATTCTTTTGGTTTAGTGAACATCCTCATAGAGAGGTAACACTGAATTATAAAAATTAAACCACCAAACAAATGCTAATAATTTTGTACTAGGTGAAATTAATATGAGCATTCAGACATTGGGGTATTAAAACTATTATCATATGTATAAATGCTCTCACTTGGTTACTATTTGATCTCTTTAAATGAGCTGATGTTCTATTGTTAATATTTTTAGATATAAAATTCATTTAATAATTAATTCTTTAGGAAAGTTTATTCCATGATTTTTTGGGTGGGGTCCAACTTATTATACAAGGTATGTGCATGATTTATTAAAGTGGTAGAAAACTAGCTAGTCTTATGATTGAGCAAAGTGACTTCCTTTGCATGACAAATGAGATAACACTTATAAAAATGATTTGTGGAATTATGAGACCCATAATACTTAAATAATATCAAATTCATTCCATAATAAATATAAGTGGTATTAATAGTAAAAACTAGTGCTTACATGGCTTGTATCACTAACATGCTACCTTAAGGCATGTATAATATTGACATCCTCCAACTAGTGGTATGGTCCAATTAGTTAATGAAATAAGTTTCACCATAGATAGTATGGTATCTTGAAGAACTTAAAAGGTTATAAATGGTCCTCTAACTCCTACCACTCCAATATAGGTAACAATACTTAGTTGGGGGCTCGAAACACATCTTATAGGAGGCATATCATAATTAAAGGTATGCACATGATGTGTTAGTTGTGTAACCATGAGGTAAAGTAATGGATATGGTACTACTTCCTCTAAAATATTACCTTCTCCCACTTATATAATGAATCCTATTACTTCACCTACCTTCGTAGTATCTTAAAAGTCTTCTTCTAATTTTCAATAAGGGAGATGAACATGCATGCCAATTTGAGGGGAACGAGGAACTTATTTGGTAAATTCATTGTTATTCATCCCAATATTAGGATCCTTTATCTTCATCTTTCAATATTTTTTATTATTCATCATTTCTCATTTCTTCATCATGAGAGTGAAAATATTTCATGCAAGAGTCCTCCTCCCACCCTTCCTATTCTCTATGGGTTCTCATGGCATCTCTTGAGTTATATTCCCTCTTATCCCTAAGATCCATTTCAGCCATTACCCTATTCTAAATATAATCATATCTATTCCTCTTGACCTCACACTCATTTGGTCCTTCCATGCTAAAAATATCCCTTATACCTTATAAATTTGATGCCATTTCTCCCTTGACCTTATGCATGATCTTGGCATAGATTTATAGACATTATTAAACCTTGTGTGTGCCATGATAATAAATCAAAGTGGGATACCTAGAACAATCACCTTTAAATTGGTTTCATAACCCAAACTTTTAATAAGCATGATATGTAAACCTACAACCTCTTTGTCCTAAATCATGACCTCTATTTCCATGATGCTACATGTAGTAACCATAACATTGGTTATATGACCCACCATAGCTTTGATTTAGTATAATTTGATTGGAGGATCTTAGATTAGCCTATCACACACTTTCCTCTTGTGCTTTATGTAATTAATTAAACACCTAACATTCATAATAATTATCGGTGGAGTTGTCACAAATCTTATAATATAGAGACACCTTGGTCTCAGTTAGATGTTGTAAATGAGGGAAATATGTTTAACCCTAGATTGAGATGGGCCAATATAGTACATGGTTAAGAATATAGAAATGAATAATCATAATGGTGATAAATATATCTATATTATGAAAATTAATTTGTAAACTTAGAAATTATTATTTTATATTTAAATGTTGAGATATGTTAAAAATAGAAAGTATAGCTATTGATTGATATTGTAATAAATTATAAATAAGAATAATTAGCTAGTTGAGTGTGTACATGCATATATAATATGGAACATGATATAAGTAGATTAGATATATATTTTGGATCATTTGTTATATTTTATACATTTTCATTATGTGTCTTTGGACTCTTGCATCAGACCTAGATATTTATGTTGATAATGGTGTCTAAGTTGGATGCAAGTGTCTAGTATAGAATATTGACTATATTTGAGTGTGACCACTTGGAACCTTATGGGTTTTTTGAGACCTTTACTCTAGTGTGTTCAAAAATGACACATAATATCTCACTCTTTTCCAAATTATCAAACCCTATCTTCCTCACACTTGGAGTGACTATGCAAAAAATGGGTTAGTGGGCACATGGTGTCAAACTACCCCAAGTAATCTTATATAAATGGGTGCTAATTATTAACTAATTTGACCCCAAGTCAAATTAGGTCAAACCCCCCCTAAAATTTAAAAATTATATAGGGTATCCTAGGTTGAAAAGTGGTCCACCATGGTCTTAAATGAGGTCAATTACTATATTTTATCTTTGTCATACTTGTTAAATTGTCCTTATGTCATCCTAGGCCATATTTTTGATCTTTTAACAAAATTGTATGGTTTAAACCAAATTAAAAGTGTGTCAAGAGGATATATAATGTCTAATGTGTCATATAGGTGCCAATTGTTAGTTTTAGAACTAAAAACTTTTAGGTTCAATGTTAAAAGCAAGAAAATCACTTGCGAAAAAGGGATTTTCCATTGTTGTATAGATTGAAGGATAGTTATAACACATGTGGAAGATTTATTAGTGTCCCTTAATATCCCTAAAATTAATATCAATGTTTAAATAGCTTTGACATCTCTAAAAATGGTGAAAAATAGTTCTTCTCTCTCTTTTCTCCCTTTGTCAAGTCAAACAAGTCAACTGATTTGCAATTGATACAGATAAGATGGGTAGAGTTATGGTGAAATCACTTGGTGGATGAAACTATTCTATGTATAATATAGTTCCATGTAAATATTTTTCATATTGGTGGATTGTGTTCTATGAATAATCTTTAAGATTATCGATGCCTTCAAAAGGCCTATATAACCCCAACACCCTGGATTTGATCACTTGATCTTAGTTGCCTATGTAAATCAAATGGTGTATATAGTATTTAAAAGAATATTCCCTCATTACATGTTTTTTTCAATTTTTTTTCATGTGTTATCATGGAAATAAATCAATATCACTCTCATTGTGATAAGGAGTGATAATGATTGGTCTACAAGAACATGTTTTCATAATGATAGTGTTCTTTTCTCTATCAGTGGCTTCATATCAAGGAAAATACACGTGTTTCTACTCTCAAACCATGGAATCTATTTCATACATTAAATATATAAATTTTAGTGACTTCAATATTGATTTGGATAGTTTTCTTAATATAATGAGTAAGGACTTGTCAAACTTCAATATGATAGTAACTTATAGTCACCTATAGGTATGAATGGAGAGTGATAAGATGATCCAAAACCTAAGACACAAGTGGTGTTCAATATCAAGACTTGAATTATATTCTAAATTCACTCAAGGTTAATAAACTATAATCATAAAAACTCTCAATAAATACTCACAGAGGTACAAGATTGGAAAAGTTGCTTAAAGTGAGAGGTTACCTTAATTTTTCTGAGAAAGGGATCCTGCCTCCAAATGTGACCTATGTTGGTGAAGATCCATGAAGTTGGAGTAAGTATAGTTGTTTCATGATATTATAATAGGCCTAATATTAATGTATTAACATAATAATATTATTTCTAGGTCAATGAGAATGATGGTTGAGTGGGATTTTAGATACAGTCAAGTTTTCACTAAGACACAATCATACATACTATAGACTAGCCTAAGCCCATAAGAGAATACAGACTTGGTAAGTTTATGTATGTATAAGGTGGATGAATATGTATAAATAATTTTATAATGATGTTACACTATATGTGATCCTAAAAGGTATGGGAGATAGAGAAAATATTGAAGCAAGAACTGGGTTTTGAAACTTCATACTTAGTTAGCTAAGACCTTGCCCATAGTCACAATCCTAGAAACCAATATTGAGGATTTTGAATTTTTAAGAGTGTTATAATAATTTCCAAAACTTAAAACTTGAAACATAGGGTCACTATGACTGAAATTATATCCTCGTAGTACCCTTCAAGTCATATGAACAAGAGAAATGCTCTATGTTATATCTCAGAAGATGGCACTCTAGTAGCAATCCAACTTGTAAACATGATAAATGGATGATCATAGAATGAGATAGAAAACATTGAATGACTATATACTTATTTTTAAGGTTGGATTAGGTAGGATAAATCATGTAATCTCACCTAAAATTATTAGAAACCAAAGAGGTGGTCACAAACTCATATATATAGACTAGGCTTATTAGGTCTAGAACTAGGCCTAAACCCTCATGGCCTCCAATTAAACTCATAAGACCACATGAAATTTCCAATCAAATTTATAAAATTCAAATAAGAGTAAAATTTGGATTATACCTATTAGTTTTTAAGAAATAATTGGTCATTCAGGACTAATTTGCTCTTAGACCTACTCAGAATACATATAAGGATCTCGAAGGCCATTTTCTTTTGGTAATATCTATATGGACACTATGCATGTGTCTTAAGGAGTTTTTAATATTTTAATGGGTTATTTAAATAGTTCTTACTGGATTTTTTTGAGAGTTGAACATCTATGTTTTATGAATCATCACTAAGAACCATAACCACTAAAAACCCTCTTAAAACCATTCTACAAACCTGATAGAGAATAAATAAAGGAATATGAATCCAAAATGGTTTAGTTGGCCTTGAAAGTGTTTTTAACATGTATGGTACTCTCCCAAGCTCATTGACAACCAAGTGATCCATACTGTCACTTGTATGGACAAACCTATTTCTAGGTTTTCTATAGGTTTTGATGTGTTTCAAAAGTGTAAAAGGGTATTGATGAATTAATATCATTGTGAAAAGTGTATGGGTACTTGTTATAACCTATAATACTCATGTATCACCTCATTTGTTCATGAAAATCTCTCTGTTACACTTTTAATTATAGGAAGTCCTGGACAGCTAGTGAGAAAGAACATGATTGTCTAAATTAGAAAGTGAGAAATGGAATACTAAATATTTGGAGGTCCATTTGACATATAAGAGGAGAAAAAGTTATTTGACATGTGTCTAACACATATTCAATATATTTTCTTAAGAAACTATAGGTTAATTAAGTGACAAATGTGAAGACAAGCCTAGAAGGGCTAGTGAGCAGTTATAAAATAGTGAACAACAAATTTCCATGAGGATTTCATCAGTTTAGGAGCATATTATGAATGTCACTATATTTTTTCCAAAATCCCATGTCATTACATATGTTTCAAATACGTACTAAGTCATTTTAAATTAGTTTAATGACTCTTCATCACCAAAATACAACTTCAAGAAAGACATGAAGAGTCTCTATGCCAAATTGAGGGAAGGTGTAATACTTCATATGAACACTTTTCTAAGACAACTTCATGGTATATTTTATACATAATTACCTCATGTTGTAACTATTTCTCATATTTTTACACTTAGCCTTTTGACCCTTCCAATCTCTTATTCTCTATCCTCTTTTATGCTTTATATATGCAAGCCTTTTTGGCATTTGTATCTAGTACACACCTAGTATGGTAAATCCCTACTAGTTTGGCACCTTGTTTTTCCTTTGAATAAGATATTTAATTTTATTTTATCTATACAATATCTTGAATAAGTGTGTTAATTAGTTTATTTGGTTAACAAGTGATGAATGTCCTCTCCTTACTTCCATTTTGATTTGGCATGTTTTGTTTGAGTGATATCTCGTCTAATAGGTCTCATAAAGTGTATGTGTTTGATAAGTGTGTCTTGAAGTGTGTGTTTTAGTACATTTTTTTGTTTTTCAATGTGATATAATTAGCTACTAAAAATAAAGTAAATGCAATGTTTTGAAGATTACCTAGAGATGAAAATTGGTTGCACACAATTGATCAAGCTTTATGGGAACTCCTCTTTGGCTAGGGAGGAATGACCTGAAAGTCACACTAACTCACAAAAAATGGATTAATAGAAAGATGAGTGGGATACCTGGTAAGAAACCAATCCCAAGAAGTGATACACTTCCTTATATGGATGTCATCCCATGTTTAACATTCAAGTTTATAAATAAACATGAAATTTCAAAGATATATATAAATAGACAATGCCAAAGGTATCTAATCTATAAAAATATTAATCTGATCAAAGTAATTATCCTAGAATTTTATATCAATATCAACTTCTTGAATTACAACCAATTTTTCATTAATTCTTTCTTGATTAGGTGTGAAAACCATAGTATAAAGACCTAATTCAAATGAAATGTCACTTTGATCAATGAAAAATGGTTGTTGAACAATGGGAAGATCAAATATGCTAAAAATATCATGTGCTAATATAGAAAGAGTCATCTACATGTAAAAGATAGGTTTTCAAAAAATAGAATACAAGTTTTGACAGGTTTTCAAGACTAAGAATGTTATGAAAATAGATTGCAAGAATGTTTTGAAAGTTTAGCAAGGATCGATGATGATCCTGTAGGATCGATGTTGATTTAGATGGATCAATGTCAATTTTATGTAAAATTCTTAACTTTAAAAATAGACTATAATAAATACTTATATTATTAATAAAATAATTAAAATAAAATGTAAAATAGTGACAGACAGATGCAGAAAATTGTAGATTTAAAATGTGAATGAATTAAAGTGCAATACTAGACTTTATGGCTGATAATAAACTTGAAAAGATGATTTAAAGAACCTTAAAAATCCTTTTATAATCTCTCAAATAGAGGCTACACAAGATATCAAGATGTTTATAATGTCTGTACATAGGTTGTAATGAGAATTTGGTAAAGTTTTTAAGTCTAAAAACATAGTCACTATCCCTCCCAAGCCATGGACATTTGTTATGTAAATATGGATCGATGTTGATCTAGGATAATTAGTGTTGATCATGGAAGATAAATGTAGATTATCCCAATTTGGTTAAAAGTTGGCTTTGGTTATTTTTAACCACATGCCAAACTAAGTGAATGTAACATTAAGTTGTTTGCATGAGTTTTTGATGAGGGTAAGTTGTTAGAAGGGTTGTTGGGAGATTTAATAGGTTTTGTTTTTATTAATTTTTAGGATTTTATGGTTATAAATGGTAAAATTTGGTTTAATTAATATTTAACTATAGTAATTAACTTTAATTAACCTATGTGGTAAAGGTAAATGGGTGGGGTGAATGTAATTATTTTAAATAATTATGAATGGGGGACATTATGTTAGAAATAACATGATAATGTGATGACACACCATGTTAATACATAAGGGTGTATAAAACTAGTGTCTATAGTATGAGAGAGACTAGTAGTGTTTATTATCAGACCTTCTTTTCACCCATCTCTAGATATACAAAATAATCTACCTCTATGAGAAATACTTATGCTAGAAAGACAATGAGTTAAGGTCAATTTTAGTAGTATCTTTTCTTAATGTAGATTTAAGGGTGTTGTGTGGAATTATCTTTGGTTTATAACCTCATTATCATAGGTTTATTTTATTTATCCTTCCTTTGCATCCCTAATGGTGATTATCCTAATGTAGTGTGAACCTAAAAGATAAATCAAGGGAGGTATCCCTTTAACCTATATGTTTACCTCTACTATAGGTAACCCACAGACCTAGAGGTAATCCCATATTTTTCAAATGTGGAGAGGTTTGAATAAAATCATCCAAGGGTGAAATATTTGGTTATAATATTTCTACCATGCCCAGTGAGACCAAGGTCTAAAAGACTATAAGGATTATTGGTGCATTCTTCCTACCATCAGCTTTTAGAAGCATTCAATCAAACACCAATGGTAACTCTAAATGAAATCATTTGTTTGTAAGTATTCCAAATAATTATTTTAAAATATTTTGATCATCTCTTGTGTTTCATTTAACTAATGAAGTTAATATTTTTGGACATGTTGAGAGTTCTTACTACACACCTCCCTATCAAAGTTGTTATCAATCCATTCATCCTCTATATGGTCATGAATTTGTTGAGCATCCTTGTGAATAAGCCTATGAGGAAGGATATAAATAATATAAGCTTAAGTATCTTGAAGAAGAAATACAAGATCTTAATATATAGATTATTGAAGGATAAATCCAAGCTCTTAAGAGGAAAATTCTTGCAGGCAATTTTTCCTAACAACCTTATCCATCCTATCAAACCCCTATGTAACCTTTTCAAGGTCAATATCAAAACTCCTATCCTCATCCTACTCCAATTCCAAATCAATATAATTCCTTTTTTTCACTTATTCTTGAGATGCTAAAATTATAAAGGTTGATGAAGAAATTGGATTAAGAGCTTGATGTGATCCCTATTCATTTCATAGAAAAGTGAGAAGGTTGGTTCATTTCCTTATGAATAAGTGGATATTGGTTGAGGAAGAAGCTTAATATGCCATAAATTAATATTTTAATGAAATAAAATGATATATATAATGGTGTTGTGATAGTCTTGCAAGGTTGGAAAGCCAAGAAGTTGAGTGGCAACTTGTAGCTATTAAAGAGCCTCAAGAAAACCATGAAGAAGGTGAAAATTTGTTTGAAGAGCAAATCTCTCCCTCCTATCCTCAAGTGTCTTCATATATTTCATATTGGTCTTCTCATGCCTTTTATCCTCATGAATATCCTATTAAATATCCAAAATATACTAATAGCCTCAAAGTCCCAACTTGGAACCAAGTAGTAGAATATTGGGAAAAGAAGGATGAAGAGAGTGAGGACCAAGACATTGATGCCAAAAGAGAAAACCTTGTGTGTGCTCAAACTCCATTGAAATATATTTAAAAACATATGTCTTGTCCATATTGGAGGTATATACAATAAGAGTTTTAAATTGAAAAATAATCCTCAGTTTATAAAGTGGATGATAAATTTGCAATGGATAATGAAATTCAAGAAGACAATGAAAATCATGAGCTAGTTAATGAAGAAAATATAGTGTATATAGCTCAACATCACCTTATATCCCTTTAAGAGTTATTTCAAGTGTCTATTTGCATTCCCATGACCATTAATTATTTCTCCATCACTCCTCATACTCCATCTCTAACCCATGAACTTGTTCACCACCCTTTCACCTCATCCCCTCTTGAAGGAGAACCCATCATTTGGGAAGCAAGTAAAGAAGAGCAAGCTTAGTTTGTAGTTGATCAAGAAGATAATAAAATTTTATATGAAGAATAATTCATTATAGTAAATAACCTTAGTGAAGATAATTCTAAGGCATCCTTTTCGAGTTAAGAATGAGAAGATATAGATGAAGTTGCAACTATCCATAAAGATTTTGATCAAGGTGTATGGCAAACCTATTTGAACATGTTCAATGAGCATGAAGATCTTGAGAATCTAGCTCTTAAATCAGATCAAAATTATATTTTTGAAGAGGAATTAAGTATTATTATTGATAAAACATGTATTTAGGAATATCATGGATCAATCTAAGATGACTATAATATTCATCAACATGGTCAAGAGGATAAGCTTGAAGATGTTGTATTTCTTGAGGAGAAAGAGATCAAAGATGATTGTAAAAAGTAGGTTAAACTTATTGAATAACTTTAATACCTTTCCAATATTTAAATTAAATAACACAAGAAGATATAACAAGATATCCTCATGAAAGACAATGACCAAAATTAGATTCACTATGTAAATCTCCTTGAGGATCTTGAAGAAATTACAGTTGGTAATAAATTTGACTTCATTGAAAGTACCATGAAAATTCATGGAATAATTCCTTGTTGAAGAACCATTGGAAGTTTTATATTATGAGTACCATTAGAATATTTATATTATTTAAATTCAAGAAGAATTCACTCTCATAGGTGATATGTTTGTAACTGATGTGATTGTATTAAATATCATGCTAAAGAGATTAGCAAACATTAAGAAGTTGAAGACACCAAAGCCAATTCTAAAGGACAAATTGCCTCATGTATTAATTCATATCATGGAGAAATTTATGGTTCAAATTTCCCCTTTAATATATAGGAGAAAAAATCTTATAGTTAGTTTGTATATAACTTAGTTTCTGTAAGTGTTGTGTGTTTTACCTAACTGTTTTTGGAAGCACAAATGTGTTTGTTTTCTTGTATTGTATTGTGTATATTTACTATTTTATTTTTTACTTGGTTTTATATAAGATCAAAATATTTTTAGTGTCAAGATTGGTGTATAGGTGACTCCATTTCACAAGGATAGGAGAAGGCAACTAGTCTTTAACATAGTAGGCCTGCTAACCCTAGGAAATCACCAAAATGTTGACTAATTTGAACCCAAGTAAAATTAGGTCAATCCCCTATAATTTAAAACATCCATATGGTCTCCTATGTTTTAAATTGGTCTACCATGGTCTTTAATTAGGTCACTTACTATGTTTTATCTTTGTCATTCATGTTAAATTGTCCTTATGTCATACTAAGCCATATTTTTTTATCTTTTAATGAAATTGTATGGCTTCAAACAAATGAAAAGTGTGATAAGAGGATATCCAATGTCCCATTTGTTAGATAGGTGTTATTTTTCAAATTTTTAACTTAAAACTTGTAGGTTTAATGTTAAAATAAAGAATATCACTCGTAAAAAGAGGAGTTTTAGTTATTATATGATAGAATAGTTATAATACATATGGAAGCTTCATTAGTGTCCTTTATTTCCCCAAAATTCATATCCATGTTTATATATATTTTACAACTCTAAATATGGTGAAAAATGGTTCTTCTCTATCTTTTCTCCCTTTGGCAGGTCAAATAAGTCCACCAGTGTGTAGCTAGTATAGATAGAAGGGGCAGAGTTAAGGTGAATACACTTGGTAGATGAAATTAGTCTGTGTATACCATCATTCCATGGAAATAGTTTTCATATTGGTGTAATATCCTCTTTAAACAATCTTTAAGATTTTTGATGCCTTCAAAATGCCTACATAATCACAATACCCTCAGTTTCATCACCTAATTACAATTGCCTATGTGAATCAAATGGTATACATAGTATTTCAGAGCATATTCCTTAATTTAATGTTGTATTAAATTTTATTTTCATGTTTAATCATGGAAATAAAGTAAGATCACTCTCATTTTGATAAGGAGTGAGCACAATTGGTCTACAAGAACATGTTTTCATAGTTGTAATAATTTACTCTCTGTCAGTGACTTTATATCAAATACCTATGTTTATCCTCTAAAACTATGAAATATAGTTTCTACATGGAAGATATAAATTCTAGGGACTTTAATATTTATTGGGATAAGTTTATTAATACAATGACTAAGTATTGGTTAGACTTCAATATGATAGTAACTTACACTCGTCCGTAGGTATGTATGAAGAGTGATAAGACCATATAAAACCTAAGACACATGTGATGTTTAATCTTAAGACTTAACTAAGATTCTAAAGTCACTCAAGGTTCATAAAATATATTTAATAATAATATTAATCAATACTCATAGAGGTGAAAGGTTATAAAAATTGCTTAAAGGGAGAGGATACCTTAATTTATCTAAAAAGGGATCATGCATCACAATGTAACCTATGTTGGTGAAGATTCATGAAGTATGAGTAAGTATAGTTTCTTAATTATAATAGCCTAGGCATAAGAGTAATGTATTTACATAATAATATTATTCTTAGGTTAAGGAGGATGATGGCTGAGTGGGATTTTAGATACAGTCAAGTTTTCACGAAGACATAATCATACATATTATAGACTAACCTAAGCCCATAAGAGAATGCAAACTTGGTAAGTTTTTAGAAGTATATAGTGGATTAACATGTATAAATAATTGTCACAAGAATTAAGTTACACTCCATGTGATCCTAAAATTTAGGGGAGATAGATCGAATATTAAATCAAGAATTGGGTTTTAAAACTTCACACTCAATTAACTAAGACCCTATTGACAATCACAATCCTAAAAACTAGTCTTGAGGAGTTTGAAGGTTTAAAAGTGTTACAAGAATTTAAAATATTTCCATGACCTAAAATATCTCACCATATTACCATTCAATTCATATTATCATGAGATATGCTCTCTATTCTATCTTAGATAGAGGGCACTCTAGTAACAAGCTAACCTATAGACATGATACATGGATGAGCATAAAATGAGATAGAGAACCTTGAATGATTATATAATGATGTGTAAGTTTGTATTAGGTAGGATAAATCATTTAAGGGAACCTATAGTCATTGGAAACCAAATAAATGGTCATGAAATCATATACACAGACTAGGCCTATAATTAGGCCTAAACCCTCATGGCCTCTAATTTGATTCATAATACCACATGACCTTTCCAATCCAATTGAAAACTTTTAGGAAGATTAAAATGTGAATTAGACCTATAAATTTTTTGGAAATAACACAAAATTGGTCATTTAGGCCTAATTTCCTCTCAAGCCTACTCAAAACACATAGGAGCTCAAAGGCCACTTTCATTTTCTCATATCTATATAAACACTATCCATGGTACCCCAAGGAGTTGGGATTAGCTGAAGGGGGTCCTTAAATAGTTCTTAGTGGAATTTTTTTGAGAGTTAAATGTCTATGCTTTATGAATCATCACTAAAAAGTAGAACCACTTAAAACCCTCCTAAAATCCTTGTGCACACCCAATGGAGAAAAAATGAATTTATATGCATCCAAAAGGGATTATTTGGACTTGAATGTGTTTGTAACATGTCTCTCACTCTCTTAGGCTCCTTGAAATCCATTATATTTGTATTATCATTTGTATAGACATATCTAATTAGGGTTTTTCTATAGGTTTTTTATGTGTTTCATAGGTGTATAATGGTATTGATGAATTAATATCATTATGTAAGGTGTATGGGGACTTGTTACAACCCCTCAAACTCATATCTCTCCTCATTTGTCCATGAAAAGTCCTTTGATACTCTTTTCATTATAGGCAGTCTTGGACAGACAGTCTTGGTCATTTGGAGGTCTATTTGATAGATCAAAAGATAAAAAGGTTTTAAATTTTTCTGACACATTTTCAACATATTTCCTTAAGAAATTGAAGGTTAATTGAGTGATAAATGTGAAGACAAACCTATAATGGATAGTGAGCAGTTAAAAAATAATGAACAACAAATGTCCATGAGGAGTTCATTAGTTGAGGAGTATATTATGACTATCACTATCTTGTTTCCAACATCTCATGTTAGGAAATATTTCTCAAATACTTCATAAGTTAGTTTTAATTATTCTAATGACTCTTCATCACCAAAATTCAGTTTCAAGAAGGACATGAAGAGTATCTATGACAAATTGAGGGAAGGTGTCATACTTCAGATGAACACTTGTCCAAGACCACTTCATGGTCTATTTTACACCTCATTTTTTAGCTGGTTCTCATAGTTTAAAATTTGTCCTTGTGAAACTTCCACCTATATTCTTCTCTATCATCTATTATGCTCTATATATGCACACCTTTTAGTATTTTTATATAGTACACACCTAATATGGTGAAGCCCTATTGGTTTAGCACCTTGTTTGACTTTAAATAAGATTCTAAAGTTTATTTTATCCCTAAAGTATCTTTCTTGAGTGTGTTAAGTGGTTTATGTGGTTGAAAAGTGGTGAATGTCTTTTTTTTGCTTCTATTTTACTCTTGCATGTTTCATGTGAGTGATATCTCTTCTAATAGGTCTCATAAAGTGTATGTGTTTGATCAATGTGTCTTGAAGTCTAAGAGAGACTAGTAGTGTCTAATATCAGACCTTCTTCTCACCCACCTCTAGATATGCATATAAATCTTCATCTATGATAAATACTTATGCTAGAAGGACAATAAGTTAAGGTTAGTTTTAGTAGTCTCCTTTCTTAATATAGATACAAGTATGTGGTGTGGACTTATATTTTGTGTATCACCTCATCAAGATATGTTTATTTTATGTCTCCTTATTCCCTTTTAATCCCCAATAGTGATTATATTAGTGTAGTGTGAGCCTAAAAGATAAATCAAGGGAGCTAACAAATTAACCTGTAACTTTACCTCTGTTATAGGCAACCACAATCCTAGAGGTAATCCCATGTTGGCCAAATATGGAGAGGTCTAAACAACATAATCCAAGGGTGAAATATTTGGTTACAACACTACCTATATAGACAATATTTTGAATAGTGCCACAAAATTATGTATTTATACCCTATGTTTTGGTTTATGTGTTAATAAGGATGCAAAATGTGATAAACAAGTAGATATAGTGACCTTGTTTGTAACTTAGAAGATATGACTCATGTAATTCTCATTTAGTACTTAAAAATTATATATGGGGTATCCCTAAGACTGATATTAAATTAGGAAAGAATATGGAATTTTTTATTACTTGAATGCTTTATTGAATGCCTTTCATAAGTTGCCTTTTGAGTTACAAAGTCTATGTTAGGTGAGGAATGAAAGAGGATTGATCTTGTATATATACAAAACCCTTTTAGAAATATATCACATTAAATAACTTAATAAGGCCATAAAGACACTAAAATTTAAAATTTGATGAATTTAGGAAACTTAACACTTAGTTTGGCACATGACACTAGCATCGATGTGGGCATATAGCTAGGACACAAGTGTCTGAAAAGTTTGAAAATAGGTACATGTCTAAAACTTAAAAAATAATGATATTATGTAGGTTTATATAATTTTTCAAATCATATAAGTTATATTCATCTTAATAACATATGGTCAAACTAAGAGATAATCAATAGGCACAAGATAGATGATGTGAAGCCTTTAACATCATGAAGGTCTTATAGTTAAAGGGTAAAACCATGAGAATTACTTACCAAGTATAAATTATTGAGGTTATATATAATTAAAATTTAGTTTCTACATTCCCCCCTTTAATATAGTAATGAAATTTCTAGTTTAGAGGAAAGTAAATGTGTACATGGGTGTGTATAACACACCTTGTCTTTGTGTGATTCCAACTTGAGTGGTTTTTTTATGACTGGCTTGTAACCAAGAACATGTTACAACATATAATAAATTCATATAATCTATAATTTAAATAATTTTAAATCTTTGAAATTAAAGAGAGCAAGGTTAGGACTACACCTGTGTATTAATGAAACCATCTTACCTTTTAGAAATTTGATTTGAAGAGATGCATTGTTATGAAGATTTAGAGTTAATATTAGGACAAATTTAAAACCTAAAAGTGAAAATATATAAAAATATTGCAGGAAAACTTTCCCCCAACCTTGGATAAAAGGTGATTTTCTACCTGATAGTTGAGATTAGCTTAATTATGCAACAAATCATACTTATAACCTAGTGAGTGTGAGTGATCCAATCTAAATAAAATTATAAATTTTGTGAGGGTGGATGAATTAATCACTCCATCATATAAAATTGGTAATATTCATTGATGTAATCACCTCAACCTTGCCAAAATTGAACCAACTAATGTAGTAGATTGACTCAATAATAGTCTATAAAAGTCTATCCTAGTGTATGCTAAAGTCCATAGAAGTGTTTGAAATCTGAAATCTGATTTGATTTTTCAAAGTTAGGTGGTATTTTACATGGAATATTCACCTCATATATGTTTCAAGTTGAAACCTAGGTATAAAAATAGTACCAATGAATAGAATGTTTCCACAAATGATTATTTGAATCATATAACTATGGAATTTTTCCCATTCAAAATTTTTTAAAGTGTGGAAGACATGTTCCCATGACATGACCCAAATAAAATATGAAATTTATAAATAGTATAAGTGTGAATAACATGTTTCCCTAACAAAACTCCATTGTATTATGAGAATTTTGAGTACTGAATAAGTATGAAGGTCATGCCTTTTTTGGCATGTCACCACTAAAATGTAACATTATGAAGGTGTTAAAGTCATGCCTCTATGACATGAATCCATTAATATTCCCCCATTTTGAGGTAATGGAAATTAAAAATTAGTAGTTTCCTTACCTCAAAAGGATAATATAATTGTATACTAGATCATGTAGCATATAAGAGTAGCATCTATATGTGGATATATCAATGAGGTACATAGTATGTGACCACATCAAATTATAAGATACATGATGTGAGTCGTGGAAATATTTGGATATAAATAATATAATCACAATAATCAATAAAACACACACACATACATGATCACTCAAAAGCAAATCAAAATATAATGGTCCAAGGAGACCTAAAATAAGGGGCATTATAAAATGTCACACAACATAAAGGACATGAATTATTCAAATATCCACAAGGTAAGCAATGATATATTCAAATTTTGGAATAGGAAATAAAAGGCATGGGGGACACAATCAATGAATCATACTTAAATAATCAAATAATTAATACAATGCACGACAATACACTCAAGGACGTACATAAATAAAGAGAATGAAATGATAAGATACCAAAATAAACATATCATACTATTTCCAAAATATATTTGTTAGCAAAAAATTTAAGTGCATTACAAAATATATTAGCATAGATAAATACATGTGTAAGTATGTAATCTCAAACATGATAATAGAAATTAATAATAAAATGATATAACCTATGTGTATCGTGATCAAATAAGCATATGCTCCCAATGTTCAAATGACATGACTAGAAGAGAGGCCCAACATTTGAAAGTGCCTAGATAACATGAGTGGGTATGATTGTATCACATTCAAAAGATGCATGAAACACATGTGTATATACACATGGATGATGTGATATATACCAACATGGAACTAATAACATAAATGTCAAGGAGATAATATAACATGTAAAAGTTGAACATATTGTTTATATTTTTGAAAAAAAATATTTTTTTTGGTATTTTTGGAATATTAGAAAATAATATACTATCCTATCATCTCATCCAAGAGATGTTCATAGGTATATCCCCATTTTAAACATAGTACATTAAATTGGTGATATAACTAAGGAGAATGTCTAGGTGTAATATTTATATTTAATCCTAAAATAAATATAGTTGGGTTATCTAAGGTTAAAGGGCTAGAGATACCATAGGGCACAAAAATAATAAACTATCTCTAAATTGTCCAATTTAGATGTTATCAAATATAACATATGTTGAATTCATTAACTGAGATAGGCTAAAAATAGTAAGTACAATTATGATAAATATGGAAATGATAAATAAATAAAGTACTTAACTAGTTCTAATGCTAATATAGTTCAATATATATAACAAGAAAAGAAATTGGAATATAATTCTATAATAGTCACCAAATTTTAGATTATGTGCCTCTAGAGATAAAAACACTAGAACTGACCTTGTATAGTTACATCGACACTACTATCTAAACCTGACATTGGTGTCATATATAGAATACCTACTAGAAAAGGATGTGCCTACCTAGATTCTTCTAGTTTTTTTTTTATCTTTTTTTTGGTGCATTTAATTATAATTTATGGACCACCTCTCCTCATGAAATTATAAAACCCTAGTTCTTCATCTTCATGGTAACCTTGGGGGAAAATGGGTTAGTGGGCACATAGTGTCAAGTTAACACCAAATTCCCATTTATCAATGAACACTAATTACATATCCAATACTCCAAGGAGGGACTCAGACTAATATGGCTATCCCCTATGTGTTAGCTTGTGTGTGAATCTTGCAATCAATACAAAATCAAGTACAATAGTGACCTAGCTTGTAACTTGGAAAATTGAGTTCTTGGGATTATCTTTAGTACTTTAGATATTTATATGTGTTATCCCTATGATTAATATCAAAATGGGAAAAATAGGAAAGATTTTCTTTATCAAGTTCTTAATTGAATGATTTTGATAGGTTACCTTGGTATGTTCTAGTTATTATAGGTGATGAACAGATGAGGATTGGTCTTTTATTTATATAAATCCATTTGGAGAAATAAATTGCATTAAAAAACTTAGGATGACTATTAAGATACATTTAATTTTTAAATTAGATGGATTTAGGGCACTAGACACTTATATTTATGTAGGACACTTATGTCGATGAAAGTGTATGTCCAAGACACTAGTGTCTAAGGAGTAAGAAAGTAGGTACATACTCAAAAATTTTAGAGGAAGATAAACATGTTTGAAGCATTTTGGGAGTGATAGAATGTCTTGTTCATCAACATAATAATGGTTAAACCAAGAGATAGGTGAAAGGAAATAATATAGAGTAGATACAAGACTTATGAAAGTGTGAAAGGTCTAGAACTAAGAGAAATGACCAAGTTCTGAGTTTTCCAAGTGTATAAGATTGAGGTGTAATGAAATTAGTAATTTAAATGAAAAGAAGGCATACCTAGTTACGTATAGCACACCTTGCCTTTACTTAATTCCAATTTAAGTGATTTAATAGTGACTGAAATATAACAAAGAGCATGTTACAATATATAATTAGTGCATATAATCTAGAATTGTAAGTACTGACAAGATTAAAATTGAAATATTAAGGTTTAAGAGTATACCTGTGCATAACTATAACCACCTTGCCTATTATAAAATTGGTTTGAAAGATCTATTTTTGTAAAAAAATTAAACTAAGATTAGGTCAAATATATATAAATATATAAAGTGCATATATCTGAGGAGATATATAGAGATGAAGAGATTGGAAGGCACTTCCCCCTAACCTTGGTAAAAGGGTGAGTTATCACTCAATAATTGAGATTATCTCAATTATATAACCCAATCATAATTATAACATAATGATCATGAGTGAAAATAATCAACTCATACTATCAAATTGGTAAGGCTATATGATACAATCAAGTCCAACTTGAAAACTTGGAAAGATTGAATGACTTAATCACCTACACCATATGAAAAGTAAACCAACTAATGTAGTATATTGGCTCATTACATTTAGTAAAAGTATATATTGATGGGTGAGGACATTACCTAAGAGTGTTTTAAAATTTGAAACTAATTTAGATTTTGAAATAATAGGCATTCAAATCTCCATTTACCTAGACATGTTTTTATAAATGTTCCATTATTACATTTATAGATTATAAAATCATCTTATCCTTTCAAGATGAGGTAACTATCGATTTATATTATTCCCTTACTTTAAAGGGCATCATATAAGTGTGGGCATGTCATAAATGTATGTTCTCAACATTTTTCATAGTTTTTAGATTTAGTATGGGCATGTCATATAGGCATGGCTTCCACACATTCATAGTTTTAGATTTACTTGGGGGTAGTTTTAGATTAACTAAGGGTATTCTTTAGAAGCATGTTCTCCACACTTATTCAATATTTAGCATCTATAGATTATAGTGGGGGCATGTTTTGGAAACATGTCCTCCATGTTGATACTTATTTTAGTTTTTATATTATCCATATATATTGGGGTATGCTTTAGAAGCACATTCTTCACACTTACATAGTTTATGAGTTGTCCAAAGCAAATAGTTATATAATTCAAATTCATAATTATGGAAAAAATTTATACACCAGTACTATTGTTATACATAATTTCATCATGAGACATATCTAAGGTGCATATGTTATAACAATGTGATCACGTGAAGGCTTAATATGTATGATAAAGTTCATGGTAACATATAGATATTAAAAATACAATATCAACAAGAAAATCAATCACAAACACAAGAGCACTCAAAAATAAGTCAAAAGGAAATGGTCCAAGGAGACTACAAATAATGGGCATATTAAAATGCCACACAATCAAAGGGATATGATGTAGTCAAATGTACACAAATTTAATAATGACATATTTAATTGTCTACATAAAAAAATAATAAAAATTTTAAATATAAAATAAATAACACATAGACATGGGGGCTACAAATGAAAGAGCATATTTAAATTCTTTAATAATCAAAACAATATCAAGGCAAGATAATTAAGGAAGTACATAAAATAAAGCATAAGAAACCATCATGAACATGTCATAGTATCCCAGGGATTAAATGTGTTAGCCAAAAATGTCAAGTGCATAGAATATAAAGTAACCTATCAAAGATATAATCATGGATAAATCATGTGTAAGTATATATATGATCTCAAAGCATGATAATGTAAAGTGACCATAAAATGATATAACCTAGAAGTATCATGATCATGTAGGTGGAGTCCATATGACATGATTAGAGGAAAGGCCCAACATGTGAAATATAATTATATCATGTATCCATGTATGACTATATCATGCTCTTGTATAAGTGTGACACACATGTGTATGTAGAAGTAAATGATATTTCATCCATCAACATGTAACTAACATATAGATGATAAAGAGCCAATAAAACTTGATTTATGTTGAGAATGTTTTTGGTGTTTTAAATGTTTTTTTATTTTTTTGTATGTTTTAGAATGTGAAAGGGAAAGACTATCCTATAATCCCATCTAATGGGTGATCATAAATATATCTTTACTATGAACCTGGTGTAATAATATGGTGACACTATTGAGGAACATATAAAAGTACAATATCTATCACTATGATGCTTTGAATATGTAAAATATGACTATGTGGTCTTGGATAAATATTAGGAGTAATAGGATTAGGGGTTCATGGAACCATCTTTGAGTGTTATGTTGTTTCTTTGGAATAGTAGTAATATAAACATGTGTAGGTGTTCTAGATACATAAATATGGTGTGTAATACAATATGGGGATTCTCTTGAATCCAATGCATGTCTTTGATGTAATGGTGTCTCAAGTACTTACCACCTAGTAAAGGGGATTGCCTATTTCTTACGCTTTAATGGTGGATTAACCTTAGTAGGTTTGATAGTAAGTTATCTAGGTATAAGTTTTTCTTGTTCAAGAGGATTCTCATATGGGATTATAGATACCATAATTAAAAAAAAATTCATGAATATATTTAATACACCCATGCACTATAAAAGGTACTATATGCAATCAAAAATTCATCATGCCTATAAATCAATCCTAGATCGAAGAAGATAGAGTATACCTATACTTCTGATTGGGAATACATTTGTTATAAAGGAACATGACCAATATGAGGATCCAATAGACCTAATTAGGGGATCACTTGTCATAATACACCATATGAGGTAGGGTTCCAAAGCCTACAATCTAACACAATCATGAAATAATGCTAAAAGAGTCCTAAGGTTTAATATTCACCTATTTTAATAAAAAGAAAGTAAATCTAATCTAGTGCTCACCAAATCTTGTGGCACAAAGTGGGGGTTAGAAATAAAATAAAAAACTAAACTAGAAATGCATAGAAGACATATACTCACATCAATGTATATAAAATCTTAATGCATAGAAGAGAGAACCACAACTATATTATGTATCCACTCTTAAAAAGGATAAATAAAGGTAGGACTAATTACCTTGAAGATGAACCTGTCGAGCCTCAATCTCTCCCTTGGTCAAGGTGCTTCACATAAGATTATTATGGTATGTAAGGATAACAAAGACAAATTATCTATAGGATACATAACCTATATATGCATCTAAAAGATTTATCTATAAGATAAGATCCATATCTCTAAGGAAAGTATGGAATGCTAGGCTCTATTATTCAGTTAGAATGGTCAATAAGAATATGTTCATTCACACTTATTCTTATTCGCTTCTATTATTTTAAATGGTTAGAATTCAACTTGTATATATAGGTGGATATTTCCCTAAATCCTCTTGAAAATGTTAGTTGTTTAGGGTTGACCCAGTGGACCCTGTATGTTTTTGGGGACAATTCACTAGGTTTGAGATAGGCTTATCGAAATTCTAACAAACCTAAAAAGTGAAAAATACCCCTAAACTATATAGTTTCAACCTATTCAACTTAATATAGTTAACTATCCAATAGCTAATTAAGAAAAGAAAAGGATGATGGAAAGAGTAAAATTACTGGAATGGGTAAGGTTGAGAAAAATAATGTTAGGGTTAATGTTTTTAGGAGATGAGTGTGTATATGGTAAGTGGAAAAAGGGACAACAATATTACGAAGCACCAATGGTCTACTCATCCCTTTCTTTGTGTACCCATTAAGGTATGAACTCAGAAAGATTGAGACTTGATAGGTTTTTTCAAGATACAAAGTGTCAGTAATTATTTAAAGTTTAAAAATATTATGTGTATACATATTCCCCACTCTAAGTTCATCACATATCATGTAAGTGAAACACAATATGCTACTTCGGGATAGAACATGATAACGCACAATGCTGATGCTAAGTAAAGTAAAAACTAAGATAAATGAAAGGACAAAATTGAAAAACACATAACTTTACTTACCTTAATATTATATATAAAGAATTAGACTAAGATAAAAAGTGAAGGCATCCCATGTGAAGAACACTAGGTGAAATTGTATAAGTTAGTGCAAAAAAATAGCCAAAAATTAAAAAAAATATAATATAGACATATTAGTGTGAAATAATATCTATGTCATCATGAATCCAATTTATTTTATGATTCAAATAATAGATGAGTAAAAATAAAGATATAGACAAAACAAGGAATCTTCCTGAAAATAATTGAAAATTTTAAATTTTGAAGGGTGTTTTTTAAATAGGGGAAAAGATAAGTCATTTATTAATTTGACTTGTGAAAGAGAGAAAAAATATATCTAGAGATCAAATGAGTTATGGTGGTGAGGATATGACAAGATAGACCAAGAGGGATACCCAGAGGCAGTAGTGGGTGCACTACAATTATGCAACTATGAATCTCAAACTAGTTTTTGAAATTTGTAGTGAATTAAGTGTATTTTTAGTAATTTTGAATTTTAGGAATTTATAGATGTCATAATGAGAAAAAATTAAATTATAGGGGTATAAAATATCAATATGAGAAATGGGTTTAGAGTAATTAGGAAGAAATCAGGGAAAATGCACTTTTTTAGGGAAAGGCAAGGGGTTGGTAGGCAAAATGAACTGGGTCGACCTAGTTGAACTAATAGGTTGAAACTAGGCAAAATCCATAGTGCCAACCTAGTAGGTGTCATTTGACCCCATACATTCTACAATATACCAATATAATGGAGTTTACCAATTGATTTGAAAGCTCTAGAATGACAATGCAACACTAAGAAGGGGGAAAATAAGAGCTTTGACTAAGATTTTGGAGTCAACTAAGGCAAAAATAGAAAAGCATGTAGAAGGTTAAAAGAGGGCTAGAATGACCTAAAATTACCAATGGAGGGAAAGAATGACCAAGTAGTCTATAAATAGGGTAAAATGAATAAAAATTAATAAGTTTAAAATCAATTAGGCTTGTTTTTTATTTGAAAATGTAAAAAGAATGTATTGTGACTATACATGACATGAAGGAACTAATACATCCTTTGTTGTTTCTTGGTTTCAAAGATGATGGAGGTTATATAGATTAGTTTATGTGTCCTAGTTACCAGCATTACTAGATTTATTTTTAGATGGAGATAGGGTTAGAATAGTATCCATAGGTTTAAGAGGCATAGTTAATATGTGAAGGATCCCCATGAGTGTTGATTTATTAGTCATATTCCTCAGTTTCTAGGAAAAAATGACTAACACATTTATATGGGAGGTGGATGGGGATGTGATAAAGGTGGTAATCACACTATAATATGTCCATGTCATCTTTGAGATACCCATAGTAGGAGTGTCAGTGACCATATGGATACTAGACAACTTAGAGGAGAGGAGGGCATTAGCCATGTGGACTATAGACTTAGAGATAATTTTGGGAGGATGGAGATTAAATATGGATGATGTATATGCATAATAGAGTTTAGATATATAGAAATTTATGATAGTTTTTGTGACACAGTGCATGTTATGTCACATGTTAGATGGAGAGGTACCACTATTTGTGGTAACCTTGAGTAGGATGATGCTGAAGAAGAGAGTTTTATATGATCTAAGATCTATCATCTGGGTTCAGCTCATACATGATCTATATGAGATGTTGGATAGAGGAAAGAAGACCATGGGACTAATAATATTACTAATATATTGGATATATTAGAGTTTTTTTATGTATCAATCAGTTGGGTTGCCCCATGCAGTCGATGATAGGTTGCCTTGAGTACAAAGATGGAGAGAGGACTAAGTAGCATGAGTCATGCCCTACATACCAACACTATAGTCAATGAGATGCACAAACATAGTATGGAATCCATATAAGCACATAGAGGCTATATGGGTGATCTAACATATAGTTACAC